>ML786520.1:176449-244425 GCA_009831015.1 Picea engelmannii | reverse complement strand
ATCCCCATTGAGGATTAATCAAGTCGGTAATTGTATAAGGACCAAATCCCCTTTTGTGGATTGGTCATCGGACAATTATAATGTAAAGAATAAGAAGTTGTCCCCAACAGTTAAAATGAAAGGGCCAGATTTAATTAAAGGTGGATTTACCCACCTAGTGTGAGAGGTCGGCCCTGCCAGATGGTGACTCTTCACACGTGTCAGATTAGTATAAATAAGAGGCTAGTGCCTCACTTCTAACACACACTTCACTTGCTCATGATCTTATGAGGCAAGTTGACATTTCAAGTTGGTGAGAGGAGAAGAAGGGTGGCACATCTCTTGGAGGAGGATTTTCTGTATTGGTTGAGTTATCTCTTGAACATTTGATAAGCTATTTATGATAAGGAAGTTTTTGCTGGGTTTTCTTCCCCTAGAGGGTTTCCCAGGATAAATGTTGTGTCTATTATGGATGTGTATTTCCCAGTGATCTTGTGCTTATTATGCTCTTATCTTTATGAAATGCAAAGAACTATAATAATAGCATAAACATTAACAGTTACCCTAGTGGTTTCCGAGCATATATTAAGAAATATATAGAGGGGAAGGTCTCGGGGTCGGGCTCATGGGAATCCCCTTTTAGCTTGACTATTGTAATATATATATATATATATATATATATATATATATAGATATATTTGACATATGTTTGTTCTGCTAAATTTGGTGAGGCTTCTATATGTTGGTTGGTTTCCAGATTTGGCAGACCCGAAAAATATTTTTTGATTTTTGAATTTTCATGCATGGGTTTTCATTGGGCATTTTTCGACTGCCACATGGCATCCCATGACTGGACCACGTGGAAGCCAACCATTGGGCCATGTCAACCACTATATAATCACCCTACCATGTCAGCATATAGTCTGGCAACTCATCCTTCCACATTAGCTGCCACATCACTGCACAGACTGCCACATGGTTGTACAGACTGCCATGTGGTGCAATTTTACTAGTCCATGAAATGACCTAGAAATGCCAAATATGAGTGACACGTGGTATCTCTTGGTGTTTCCACTTCACCATGCTGAAATCATGTTGATGTAAACATGACATGTATCACCTTATGCACATGCCATGTATGTTGTATGAATGCTAACATAATATGTATTGATGTTGGCGTCAATAGTATGTATGTTGACTCATCCCCCTTGTTGACTGGGCTAGGTTGACCAAATGTTGACCAAAAATATATTTCGATCTGTAACTCTGTTTGATGATCCATTTGTTTCGTTGGAAATCTTGTGACGTGATCTTCGTGATGATGTCATTTTCAATGAGTTTTGAGAACTTTTAATTTTTTCCCTTTCTCTATCTATTGAAGCCATTCCGAGCTCCCTGAGTTGCTTCTATGAGTTTTAAGCTATTCCAAGTATTCTATGGAGCCTTTTTGGATCACGCCTTCCCACTAAGATATTTTTGGACAACCAAAATATTTCATTAATAAACAAATAAGTGAGGGAATAGTTATGTCACCTTTTCCTTCTCAATCCAGTTTTCCTTGCTTGGATGTGTGCCATTTAATCCTACACAAACATAATCTACATCACCCCTGCATGAAGTCCTCATCCTTCTGTCAAGGATGATATCTTCCTTTAACTCATCCAAGTACTCAAGAGAAAAATCATCAACTGAAGGTATTGAAACTTCCTCATCCTAATCCATGATCATGGGAGGCTCAAAAAGTTTCAAGTTCTCTACATTTACAACTGAGTAGGCCTTTTGTTTAATTGTACTCTATGTTATTGATTTTTCTTATGTTATGAATGCATTACGTGGTTGAATGTATGAATCTATGAGGATTAGATAAGTTTCAATTGGTTCTCTTCTACGATCTTATGCAAGGAGTGCATAGTGTCCGCAAGGAGTGTGTTGACAGAGTCTATTTTGACTTAGAAGCTCAGGATAGATAACATGAAGATTTGTTTGCAAAGAGCGAAGAGGACCACGCAAGGTGTGCATAGGTAGAAACACACTCAACGCCATATTGTTTAGGAGGAACAATTGAGTCATTTAAGAATTGTTGTAAGGAGTGCATAGTCACCCACAAAAAGGGGTAAAGTAAAAAGAGACATGTTGCAAGGGGTGCATAGGGTTGACATTTGGCTAAGTGTCAAAGAAACCATCTTGAGAGGTCCAAGGAGTAAGTATCAAAGAAACATTTGGAGAATTTTAAAATTTTTGAGAAGGAACAATCTCAGAAGAGATAAAAGATGAAAATTCTTCAGTAATGAAGAGCCCACTCAAAATTTACCAATCAAAGAGAAAGATCCATTTCGAGGAATCGAGATCTTTCTAGACCTTGAGATATGGGATAATTGCATGGAGGATAGTATTCAAATTCCTTTGGAACTTTGTGTATTTAGAGGTTTGGAAGTGTCCAAGGAGTGGGATCACCAAAGTCACGAAGTTGAAAAGTAAATCAAGGTTGTCAGTATCAAGGAGGATACGAGGCATCAAATCATAGAGTCTAGGAGATAAAGCTCCAAGATATTTTCATGGAGAAAAGAGAGTTTTCTTCTAAAGTTGTGAAGGATGAAGAGATATGGACCATTGTATTAGGGAAGGACATGTGGTGTATATCTGTGTACTACAGAAGAAGATATCTTTGGAGGAAAGTGAGAGTGGTGAAGCCAAAACTCTTGAAGGATGAATTGTTAAAGTCAATTATGGTCGTTCATATGAGAAGGACATGAGTCACTAGATCATGGAATCCAGAAGTGTGCACTTCGAAGAATAAGATGAGAAGTAAGTGGAGTTGTTGACCAGAAGTCGTTTCAAGCTCCATATGTAAGAATTTAATCCTAGCCGTTTGTTGTTGGAACACGTGGCATCAGATATATCACTCTGGTGATAGGACACTTCGGAGAAATAGAAGAGTAATTTCCTGAAGGTCGAAAGTTCTGAATGTCAGAGTCAACAGGAGCCGTTGATAAATGGAGGGACATGTGGAGAGCAGAGATTCACTTAGGAGAATAGTAACTCTAGAAGAAGTGAAGTGTGAAGGCACGATAACTCTTGAAGGTCGGAGCTCCAGAGTTCATCTGAGTTGCCTGTTGGAAATGGACGTGTGGTGGAATATTTGTCACTCTGGATGATTGACACTCAAGAGAAAGACGAGAAAATGACCATTTACTGGAAGTAATTTGAAGTGGGAACAAGGGACGAATCTTGACCGTTGATCAAGGTGAGGACATGGCACTCGATTTGTAGCTCCAGGTACAAATCACTTTTGGAAAAAGGGTGTTTGCAACACTCGAAACTCCTAAAGCTGGAGTCCCAAAGTGAATTACATCTGTTGGTTGTTAGAGAAGTGTGATCCATAGATCTTGTCTGGGTGATTTCATCAATCCGGAGTCCGGGGAAAAAGAAGTTAGCTACAGTAAAAATCGTTGAATCTCAAACTCTTGAAGGGGGCAAGATGGAGGCTATAGCCCATGGTCATAAGGAAGAGGGGACTAGTAGAGGCGCTAGCACTCATCATTTAGAGTTACCATAAGTGCCAAAAAAAGGGTGGGTGGGTGATTCTAACCTATGTGGGTAACCAAAGAAGGCATGCTTGAATTAAATCTAGTGTCTAGCAGAGGCCAAAAGAGATGATTTGGCTCAGTGTATTGAATATCCTTGACCGTGAGGTTGAGTAGCCCCGAGGAGTGAAGGGGGGTCTGTGTCAAGTGGTATCAGATCCAAAGGTTTCTTTTTATCTCTCTGTGAATGAAACTTTTAGCACCATGCCACCTAAAAGACGTGTGGACAAACCTATAGAAAATCCATCTGTGTAAAGGGAGATGCGAGAACTTCGCAGAAGATTAGATGTTATGGATACAACATAAAGAAGAGAACCTAATGTTGGATACATCGATGATGTGGAGAGTGAAGAAATATAAGTTGAAGAAGTTGCAGGAGAAGATGTTGCAGACGAATTCTTGCTAAATGTTGTTGTGAAATTGGGAGCAATAGAAAAAATGGAAATCCCGATGTATGAAGGAAACTTAGATATTGAAGAATTGTTATATTGGATAAGGGAAATAGAAAAATACTTTGACTATGAAGAATTTGATGATGAGACAAAATTAAAACATGTTGTCACCAGATTGAAGGGACATGCAACATTGTGGTGGGATGAACTATAGGTTGAAAAAAGATGTAAAGGCAAACAAAAGATCAAGAACTGGGATAGAATGGTAGCCAATATGAAAGATAAATTCATACCCCAAGACTATTAGATAAATCTATTCAGGAAGTTTCAGAACCTGAGACAGATAGGATTGACAGTAAAAAAGTACACTTAGGAGTTTTATAAGTTGAACATCAGTGCTGGACAGAGAGAAAAATATGATGAAAAGTTTTCCAAGTATATTAATGGCCTAAGATATTAAATCTAGGATGAAGTCAACATGATAACAGTGAAGACAGTGGAGGATGCTTATCAGATTGCACTAAAGTCAGAAGAGAATTTGGCTAGGAAACACCGCCATCGAAGTATAGGAATAATTCTAAACATAGGTAAAGGAATTTTCCATGACAAGGCATAGAAGCCAAACGTCGAGATTGTAAAACCACATAGTCACTTAGAAAGAGGAGGAAGTTCCCGAGGGAGACAATATAGTGGAAGGAATGATTTTCCTCGAGGAAGAGGAAGAGGAAGAGGAGGAGAACTGAAATGTTATTCCTGTGGAAAAACATGACACATGTATTGGAAATGCCCTAGGAGAAAGAAAGAGGGAGGAGGTGAAACTCACATTTTAGAAGCATAGAAGAGGAATGTTGAGGCAGAAGGCATAGAATATGGGAGATCCTTGATGATGAAGAAGGTTCTCTTGAAGCCAGAGCCAAAAATGGAGAAACCATTGCAAAGGAATATTTTGTTCAGAACTACTTGAAATACCAAATACAGGGTATGAAAGGTGATAATTGATAGTGGGAGAATTGATAACTTGGTATCTACATAAATGGTGGAGAAATTGGAGTTGGATACAAGTGCACATCTGAGTCTATATAAGGTCTCATGCTTGTAAAAAGGACACCAGGTAATGGTAACTAAAAAATTCCTAGTTGAATTTATGATAGGAGGATATAGAGATGATATTTTGTGTGATGTGATTCCCATGGATGTATGTCATGTCTTTTTGGGGATACCATGACAGTCTGAAAGAAATGGAATTCATGATGGGAGGAAAAATACTTATACCCTGGAGAAAAATGGTAGAACACACATGCTACTACCAATAGAGGAAAATAAAGTGAAGGGAGAAGCCAACACAAGTATAGTTATCATTAGTTGGAAGGAAACATTAAGTGAATTCAAGAAGGAATGGGAAATGCAATTTGTTGTGGTGAGGAAACCCATAGTCATCCTTACAAGTACTTCTATGGATGATTTTCCTGAAGAAATCCAGGAGCTTTTAGAAATAATTGTTGACATAGTAGTGAATGAGTTACCTCACTCATTTCCACCCATCAGGAGTATTAACCATCACATTGACCTCATACAAAGAGTGATTATGCCTAGCAAATAAGTGTACAAATTAACCCTTCAAAAGAATGAGGAGGTAAAGAGACAAGTCCAGGATTTGATGGACAAGGATTTAGTCAGAGAAATATCGAGTCCATGCACAGTACCAACTATGTTGATTCAAAAAAAAAGAGGGAGGATGGAGAATGTGTACAGAGTCAAGAGCCATAAACAAAATCACCATCTGGTACAAATTTATTTTTCCTAGGATGGATGGCTTAATTGATTGTTTGAGCGGGGAAAATTATTTTTCAAAGATAGACCTGAAAAGTGGATATCACCACATAAGGATGAGAGAAGGTGATGAGTGGAAAAAAACCTTCAAAAAGAACGAAGGGTTGTATGAGTGGCTTGTTATGCCATTTGTCTTGACAAATGCCCCTAGTACTTTTATGAGGTTTATGAATGAGGTATTAAAATATTTTATTGGTAAGATTTTGATTGTATATCTGGATGATATATTAGTCTTCAATAAAACTAAAGAAGAGAATTGGAGACACTTAACATTAGTAAGGAGAAGATTGCAGCGGGAGAAGTTGTTGATAAGTATGAAGAAATGCTCTTTTATGAAGACAAAACTCATTTACTGGGGTTTTGTAATATCTTCAAGTGAATTGAAGATGTATCCAAAAAAGGTGAGAGAAATCAAAGAATGGACATCACTAAGGAGCATGTTTGAGGTGAGAAGCTTCCATGGATTAGAAAGTTTTTATCGGAAGTTCATTAGTTATTTCAGTGGAACTTGTGCACCAATATTAGATATAGTGAAGAAGAGACACAAGTCCTTTAAGTGGATAGAAGAAGATGAGAAAAATTTCAGGATATTAAAGGAGAAGATAACATAACAACTGATTATGGTCTTTCCATATTTTGGGAAGATGTTTCAAGTACGATGTGATGCTAGTGGAGTAGAAATTCGAGCAGTATTGAGCCAAGATAATAGGCTTGTTGCATATTTCAATGAGAATATGAATGACACCTAGAGGAAGTACTCCACATATGATACTAATTTTATGAAGTAATTCAAGCATTAAAGAAAGGGAGGCACTACCTTGTTCCAAAAGAATTTTTTTTGTACAATTATAATCAGGCTTTACAATTCATAACTAGACAAGAGAAGTTAAATCAAGGACATGCTAAGTGGATAGAGTTTATGCAAAATTTTAGTTTTGTCATTAAACATATTTTGGGTAATGCTAACAAATTTGTTAATGCATTGAGGAGGATATGAATGACTCTGGAGGAATTTCGAGTGAAAAGCTTAGGGTTCAAACACCTTAAGGAAATGTATAGTGATGATCCATATTTTAAAGAGGTGTATGAAGCATATGCAAATCCTTTTATCAGAGACAAAATTCAGTGGACAGAGTATCTAATTCAAGATGGATTTGTGTTTAAAGGTATCCAATTATGCATACCAAAGTGCTCGATGAGAGACTTTTACACAATTGAAAAGCTCATACTATTGGCTAGGCATGAGGGAAGAAGTGAATAAATTTGTAAACATATGTAATATTTTCCAGTATGCAAAAGGAAAGAAACAGAGCAATGGGTTATGTCAACCATTTCCTATTCCATATAGGCCTTGGGATGCAAGAAGAATGGATTTCATGTTGAGGTTTCCAAGAAGATAAAGGGGAAGTGATTCCATATTTTTTTTAGTTAATAGATTCTCAAAGATGGCACATTTTATCCCGTGCTAGAAAACTAATGATGCAACACACATTGAAAATCTGGTTTTCAAGGAAGTTTTGAGACTTCATGGGTTTCCGAAGAGTATTGTCTCAGATAGAGACACTAAATTTATTGGTCATTTTTGGAGGACATTGTGGAAGAAACTGGGGATGTAACTATCCTTGATTTTAGCATATCTCCCTCAAGCATATGGACAGAATGAGGTGGTAAATCAGAGTTTAGGAAATTTGTTGAGGAGTCTGATCACTGAAGATCATAGCCAGTGGGATAAGATTCTGTCACAAGTAGATTTTTTCATACAATGACTCACCAAACAGGAGTAGAGGAAGGAGTCCATTCCAGATAGTATATGGAATGAATCCAAGAGGAGTATCAGAGTTGATATATTTGGAGCATGATAAATTTAAAAGCATTGGATAAGAAGACTTTGTTGCATAAATATAGAAGCTTCATAATCAGATCAAAGAGAAGTTGCAGAATAGCAACAAAGAATATAAATGAAGATTTGATAAAAATAGAAGAGAAAATCAATTTGAAGTGGGAGATCAAGTTCTAAAACATCTCAGGAAGGGAAGGTTCCCAATGGGAACATATAACAAATTTAAAATGAAAAATATAGGTCCATGCAAGGTCCTAAGGAAATTTGATGAAAATGCTTATGAGATAGATTTGCCATAGGATGTGGGTATATCACCCATATTCAACATTTCATACCTATACCCTTACAAGGAAAATGACACAAGAGGATCAGAAAATCAGAAAGAGATCCAGTGGGAGAAGAAAATACCGATAGCATAAAATCCACATATGGAGGAGATCATAGATCATAGGATTGGTAAGAAGACCAGGAAGAAGACTTATTTTGAGTATTTGGTAAAGTGAAAAAGACACCCAATAAAATATTCCTTTTGGGTAAATGAAGCAAATACTCAGAAACATGGAAAGTCAGTGTGGAAGCTCATGGAAAAGATTCTATGAATTTTTGTCCAGAGCAGTATGATGCAAGAGCTTCATAATCAACATGCAAGTGGAGGACAACTCCGTTCCATAGCACACATTTTGAAGTGATTTTGAATTTTAAAGATGCCATGTCACAAAATTATTTTGAAAAGATTGTAATTAAAGAAGTTCTTAAATGATAAGAGGTTGAACCATCATGTGAGATTGATGGTTATTGTATTTTTCTTTAATATAGTTAATAGTAGTAAAGATATGAAGCATTCACTCTTATCCATCTATACCCATAATTTATTGTAATAAGGATTCGTAGCTGAAAGATTTTACTTTGATAGGATATCACTAAAGTATTCGGAGGGAAAAATCTCTATGAGCCTTTTTGTATAAATATGTGTATTGATTCCCAAATGAGGCTATTGAAAATTATTGAAGTTATTATTGTCGAAGTTGTTGAAGATTATTGCAGTTCTATGAGCCCATTACATATCATTTTAATGAATATAACAAAGAAACGTTGATCCAAAATGTTTGGTATTGTTGTTACTGTGTATATCTGAATGAATGGTAGGCTTTATGTTTAATTGTATTCTATTTATTTCTTGTTCTTATGTGATTAATGAATTACGTGGTTGAATGTATGAATCTATGAGGATTGGATAATTTTCAATTGGTTCTCTTCTACGAGCGTATGCAAGGAGTGCATAGTGTCTGGAAGGAGTGTGTTGACAAAGTCTATTTTGACTCAGAAGCTCAGGAGAAATAATGTGAATCTTTTTTTTCAAAGAGTGCAGAGGACCACGCAAGGTGTGCATAGGTAGAAACACACTCAATGCCATATTTTTCAGGAGGAACAATTGAGTCGTGTAAGAACTATTGCAAGGAGTGCATAGTCACCCACAAAAAGGGGTTAATTCGAAGGAGACCTGTTGCAAGGTGTTGAAGAAACCATATTGAGAGGTGAAAGGAGTAAGTATTGAAGAAACATTTCAAGAATTTTAAAATTTTTGATGAGGAACAAGCTTAAAAGAGATAGTGGACAAAAATTCTTCAATAGGGAGGAGCCCACTAAACATTTCCCAATCAACGAGCAAGATCCATTCATAGGAATCAAGATCTTTCTAGACCGTGAGATATGGGAGAGTTTCATGGAGAATAGTATTCAAATTTCTTCGGCACTTCATGTATTAATAGGTTTGGAAGTGTTCAAGGAGAGGAATTTCCAAAGTCCTAAAGCTATGAAGTAAATCGAGGTCGTCAGTATCAAAGAGGATACATGGTAGTAGATCAGAGAGCCTGGGAGATAAATCTCTGAGAGATTTGCGAGGAGAAACGAGTGATTTCTTCCAAATTCATGAAGGATGAAAATATTTGGACCGTTGTATCCAATAAGGACATGTGGCGGAGATTCATGTACTCTAGGAGAAGAGCGCTTTGGAGGAATGCGAGAGTGGTGAAGCCAAAAATCCTGAAGGTTGAATTGTCAGAGTCAATTTTTCTCGTCGATCTGAGAAGGACACACATCATCATATCATGGAATATAGAAGTGTGCACTCTAGAGGAAAATATGAGGAGGAATCAGAGCCATTGACCAAAATTCATCCAAATCTCCAGAGGTAAGAAGTTAATCCTAGCCATTCATTGTTGGAACATGTGGCATCAGATCTATCACTCTGGTGATAGGACACTTCGGAGAAATCAAAGAGTAATTTCCTGAAGGTCAAAAGTCTCAAAGGCCATAGTCAACAAGATTCACTGATAAATGGAGAGACACGTGGAGAGTGAAGATTCACTCTGGAGAATAATCACTCTGGAAGAAGTGAAGTGTGAAGGCACAAGAGCTCTCAAAGGCTAGAGCACCAGAGTTCATTTGATTCATCCATTACAATAGGACGCATGGTGGAAGACCTGTCACTCATGAGGATTGACACTCTAGGAGAAAGAGAAGCATAGAAGCATTGACTAAAATTCTCTCAAAGTGGGAACAAGGGATGAATCTTGACCATTGATCTAGGTGAGAATGTGGTGCTCGATCCATAGCTCCGGGTACAAATTACTGAGGGTAAAAGGGTGTTTGGATCACTCATAACTCCTAAAGACAGAGTCTCAAAGTGAATTACAGTCATTGGTTGTCATAGAAGTGTGAGTCGTAGATATTGTCCAGGTGATTTCTTCAATCCGATGTTCGGGGAAAAAATATTTAGCTTCACTCAAAACTGTCGAAGCCCAAAGTCACGAAGAGGGAAAGCTGGAAGTTATAGCCTATGGTAATAAGGAAGAGTATCCTAGTAGAGGATCTAGCACTTGTCATTTAGAGTTACTAGAAGTGATAGAAAAAGGGTGTGAAGGTGATTCGAACCTGTGTGGGTAACTAAAGAGGGCGTGTGTGAATTAAATCCATGGTCTAGCAGAGGCTCGAAGAGATGATTCGAATCAGTGTATTGAACATCATTGTCTCGGAGGTCGAGCAAACCCGAGGAGTGAAGGGGGATCTATGTCATCTCCTCTTCAATTTGATGTCCATCATTCTCCAGAAGCTTGCCCAAAAATCCCCAAGGAATCGATTATTTGGATTCAAGATAATGGATGTGGGTAACCCAAAGTGAAACCAAACATACTAAAAGAAGATATTTCCATTCTACTTAGCAGTGATGTTATTTTTACATGGGATTATGATACACATATTGTTGAACCTATCCACTACAACATACAAATAGTCATGACCCCCTTTTGACATTGGTACACCCCCTAAAAAATCCATGGAGATAATTTCCCATGGATGGTATTGAACAGGAAATGGTGAGTATAGCCTCGATTTTCTATTAGCGGGATTACAAGTAGAACACATCACACACCCCTTTACATATTTAGTTACAATTTATTTCATTTGCGGCCAGTAACAAAACCTATGAAAATGATCCATAGTTTTTCCTACCCCAAAATGCCAAGACACAAGAGAAGTGTAAGTTTCTTGTAGTACATGGACTCGTTCACTTGTAGGAATACATAGCTATCCAAGATGGTAGAGAATTTTTCTCTGCAGACAATATCTCTCTACCTTTGTACCATGGGTTAGCTTCTCATATACTTCTTTAAAATCTTCATCAGTGGCATATTGTACAACATAGATATCATGAGATAAATAAGTATTCTTCAAAATAATAGAAGCAAAAATAGGAGGTCTAGAAAGGATATCAACTACCTTATTACTTGCACCCTTTTTGTACTTGATTACCAAATGAAATTGTTGTAGAAAACCCATCCATATGTAGTGTAGAGATTGTTAAAGTTTGGTTTGTGCTTGGAGATATGGTAAGGGTTGGTGATTTGTATGTATGATTGTTTTCTTCCCTAACAAGAAGTGTTTCCATTTCTTTACTCTTTGAACTAATGCATAAAACTCTTTATCATATGTAGGATAGTTAACAACAACTTGGTTAAAAGTTTCAAAGCGGTAAAAAATAGGCTTACGATATTGCATCAATACTAAACCCATGGCATATCTATTTGCATATGTCTCGATCTCATAGGGTTGTTGAAGATTTGGCAGTGCTAATAGCGGTGTGGTACTAATAATTTCCATCAAAGTGTCGAAATCTTGTTGTTTCTTTCCTCCCCACTGAAAAGTGTTCTTCACACTGGTTAAGACATACAAAGGATCTTCTATAAAGGATAAGTTTTAAAGGAATCTCCTTCAATATTGGACTGCACCTAACAAGCTTTGGATCTCGGTTACAGTTTTTGGCTCATGCCAATTTACAATTACATCAATCTTGGAAGGATCAATTTTTACTTGTCCTCCTCCTACAATATCACCTAAGTACACAAGTGTAGTCTTTCCAAATTCACATTTTGACAATTTTACATACAACATTTCCCTTTGCAAAGTATCCAATACTTTCTTTACATGCCTCACATGTTCATCCCAAGTCCCACTAAAAATAAGAATGTCATCTAAATATACAATAACAAAATCATCTAGGAAAGGCCTGAATACATCATTCATCACATGCATGAAGGTTTCGGGAGAATTACAAATCCCAAACGACATAAATAACCACTTAAACAATCCTTGTTTGGTTTCAAAGGCAGTCTTCCATGCATCCTATTCTGCAACCCTTATTTGATGGTATCCATTGCGCAAATCCAACTTAGTGAAATAAACAACATTCTTTAATTGATCAAGTAAATCATTTATATGAGGAAGAGGGTATCGATTTTTCACCGTGATTTTATTTAAGGCCCGAAAATCAACACACATTCTCCATGTGTCATCTTTCTTTGGCACCATAACGATTGGAGAACCACAAGGAGATGAATTGGACCTGATGATCCCTTGATCCAATAAGCCTTGTATCTTCTTCTTGATCTTTGTCATCTCTACAACTGACATCCTGTACATGCCCACAATAAGAAGAGGAGAATCCTACTGAATATGTATCTCATGATGGATTTCCCTCTTAGGAGGTAATCCACTTGGTTCCTGGAAAATATCATCATACTTAGAAACAATATCAATTAATTCTTTCTTATGAGAAGGATCACATCCTTGGAAAGTATCGTATGTTCCGAAATATTTCTCTCTTACGACCATGAGTACATACCTCTTATTAGTGTTTATGAGTCTCTTCATTTGTCCTACACTAACAAGTGTTGTGTTTACCCTCATGTTGTGAGCTCTAAAAATATATTCCACTCCCCCCTTAGTGAGGTGGTATTTTTTCTCATGACGAAAGAATATTGATTTTCTATCATAAATATAAGGAATCCCCAACACTATGCCACATATATCAGGTGATACAACATCCAAATCCACTTCATCAATCAATTTTGAAGCAATAGAAAATATGACCATACATTGTTTGGTGACATTAAGTTTTGTTTATCACATACCCAACCAAGAGGATAAGGCTTTGGATGTGGTTTCATTTCACGACCCATATTTTTGGCAAGCGCTTCAGATATAAAGTTTACTTGGGAACTCAGATCAAGTAATGTATCTATCTTAGTGTGTTTACATACAACCCTTATATGAAATAATTCATTCCTCTTTCATTCATCATCATAATATTCATTATTGGAATTTGAACTAGCATGAAGGGAATCTTTACCTTTTACTCCAACCGATGTGATATTTCATTTGCCTCCCAAATCAGAACCAAGATCTTGTTGCACTGTAGAAATGGTTTTTGTCTTCCCTTTTCCACCGAACTATTTCGGTCTCTTCTGTGGATGTAGTTTCCAATAATGTTCATCATCATGAACATTTTTCTTAAAAAGAGTGCAAGATGGATTTCCTCCTTCTCTCATCATTGTGGCATTCTTCTTGTCTTTCCTTTTAGACTTCAAAAATGGCTTATGTGTGAGATTGGAATGTTTCTTTGTGGGATATTCTTGAACATGCTTTCCCATGTTCTCAAAATGAGTGGCTTGCACACAAACTTCGTCAAGGCTAGTGGGTTTAAACAAGAGAAAAGTATGATGAATATAACTATGAAGTGCACCAATATACTTCACTAAAGTTTCATACGAATCCAAAGGAATGTTTAATGCAAGAGCTTTCTTCCTAAATTCTTCTGTGAAACTTTGTACAATTTGACCTTTACTTTGCCTTAAAGTTTTCCATTGTATCATTTCTTTATGTAAATAACCCAATGGATAAAATTGTTTCCTTATCACTAATTTAAATTCCGACCATGAGGAAAGAATATTACCACACTTACTTATGTCCTGAAGTTTCTCTCCCACCATATGAGAACGGTGCCTTCCAACCAAAGAGAATCCAGTTGCACTTTAACTTCCTCTTCATCAATATGTTGAACATGACAATATACTTCAATATGTCGGATCCAATTATCTATCTTTTCAATATTAGCATCTCCATTAAACATAGGTAAAGACACTTTTACATCAAACTTTAATAATGGTTTCTTAAAAGAGGCTTTATGGATAAAATGATTGATTTGGATTTTATGAGAAGAACAAAATGAATACAAATTATTAACAAATTCTTAGCACAAAATAATAGAGATACAATAAAATTGGTTTTCTATTCAATAATGAAATAAGCTAAAATTGTAAAATGCAGCGGAAACAAGTTTGTTGGAATGGTGGTGGCTTATCTCTGAGAAGAGAAGTGATGATTGCACTCATTCACAAGAAGAAGATTACAATGAGGCTCTAAAAGCATTTTTACAATAAAAAAGAATGACAAAATCCATAGACATCCAAAAACCTAACCCTAGGAGATGAAGCGCCAAAAGTCACGTGGGCCCCGTTTGGGTAAGTTAGTACATCAACTTCCCGAGGTTGTAACTTTTGCATACGATCTCCGTTTTAGGTGTGTGATAGCCCGTTGGAAAGGTATCATTGAGGGGATTCATTTTGGGGGATCAATATTCATTTGTATATAATTAAGGAGATCAATCCTAGAAAAACTTCATTTAGGCCCTCAAAATGGCCCCAGAAGTTAAAACTACTAAAAATAGTAAATTGCCAAAATTGTCAGAAAACTGTCTTGAGCTAGTTGGAAAAGGTGGGTGGTCACCGATATCCATATGGATCAATGATGAGAATGAAGAGAATGCTTAGAGGAAGAAGAAATAGAACTTTATGGTGAATATGGAATCTCAGGAGGATATCCTCCAGCCCCTTGATTTACCAAAGCATCATCATCAAGTGCTTCCTTTTTCTACCCTTTCTTCTTCATCCTCTTCTTGTAGTCTCCATACATTTTTTCGACGATTTCTGACATGAGATAAAATACCATATGAAAGTTTTTCTCTTGTTCATCATTCCTGTCCTCTTCTTCCATTTTCTTCCTTTGAGATGCACGACCAACTTTGGCCAAGCATAAACATGGTGAAGGAAATCTTAAGACTTTCAATCCCAAAGTTGGTTGGTTTCCACATGGACTAGTCATGCATCAAGTGACTTATTTTCATCGAGTGACTTATAAAGAATTGCATTAAATGAGTATAAATTAAAGTGCATCATTAAAGAAGGAAAATCTCAATAATGAAGAGACATAATAATCAAATTGGAACAAAAAAAACTTGATCACGAAGTTCGTCCCTGGCAGACTACGTCTCCAGGTCCTGCTCTCAAATGGGTAGACCTTTTTATTAACTCAACAAAAGAATTTGAAAAAATACATAAGTATACCTCATTATGAAATCAAGCTGCAGACATTTTTATTAGACCAGAAAACAAACAACACCACTCTGACTCTGGAACTCCCATGCCTAAGAGAAACTTTGTCTCGATTTTTGTGCCTTGCAACCTGCAATAAATGTTGAATAATGTGTCTCGAAAACCATGTATGTCCGTACCCATGAGCACCCTCCTTCCATCACTAAGAAGATTCATCTTTTAAATAAAGAAACTGACATTGTAAACAATGTGAGGCCATTGGCCTAGTGGTTGTGGAGCATATATTAAGGCATGTATAGAGGGAGAGGTCCCAAGGTTGATCTTGCAGACCTACCCTTTTGGCTTGAACATTTTGATTTATATATATATTTGACATATTTTCATTTTGCTAAGTTTGGAAAGGATTCTAGATGTTGGTCGCTTGCAAGATTTGGTGGACCTGCCAATTTTTTTTTTAATTTTGATTTTTTGTTCACGGGTTTTCATTGAACATTTTCCCACTTCCACGTGGCAATGCATGACTAGTCCATGTGGAAACCAACCATTGGGCCACGCCAACCATTGCACAATCACCCTGCCATGTCAACGCATGGTCTGCCGACTCAACTGCTAACTCAACCTTCCATGTCAGTCACCATGTCACTGTATGGACTACCATGTGGTTGTACGGACTGCCACGTGGCACAATTTTACTGTTCCATGAAATAACCTAGAAATGCCAAATATGAGTGACACATGGCAACCTTTGGTGCTACCACGTCACCATGATGATGTCATGTTGATTTCATCATGACACATGTCACCTTTTTCAAATACCAGGTATGTTGTATAGATGTTGACGTCATCCATACTGATGTTGATGTCAACAGTACGAACATTGACTCATCCCCCTACTGACTGGGCTAGGTTGACCAAAATTTGACCGCAAATATATTTTGATCCGTAACTCTATTTGATGAGTTGTTTGCGTCATTGAAAATATTGCGACGCTCTCTTCATGATGATGTCATTTTCACTGAGTTTTGATAAATTTCAAGTTTTCCCCTTTCTCTACCTACTGAAGCCATTCTAAGCTTCTTGAGTTGCTTCTACTAGTTCTGAGTTTTTATTAGTCTTCTCTGGATCCTTTTTGGATCAAATATTGATAGGAATTTCATAGATAAATAAATACATAGTATAATAAATACACAAGAAAATAAAACCATAAGAGGGAGCACTTATTTTTAATGCCACAAATCACCAATTGGTTGTAGACCGAGGATATTCCACCCAATCGTAGACACTATTGTTCCAAGTATAAATAGCAATGTGACCCCCGAGCCAAGGCTATCTATCCACAAGGATGGTTCCAGGGTGTTACTCGACTTCCCAAACCAGTCATCACTCAATATCTCACAATATTTTTAGCACCCACAACAATCTAATGTACACAAACTCTCTTCTACCCAGCCTGTACAACCCAAGAGAATTGACCTCCTTATGTGCCATGCAATCCCTTATGTTTTCCATCTCCTTCCAGGGATCCAGTGCAACTGGTACAAAATCTCCATCCTAGGACTCTCAGTACTTACTAATGTGATCAAATATGAGCACATGCCAAATCATCTCAGACATGCAGGCCTTGATTCATGGCTGGAATACACCAACAATATCTACATCCAACAAAACCATGGATCCTCTCCAACATTTTTTTGACTTTCCCTATCCAGGACATGGATGAGGAAATACGAGTGGGTGAAATAAACAATGGAGTGAGAATAGAACGAAAGGTGTGAATATTGAGAAACTGAGTGAGTGAGTGAATGAGTGAAGCAACCAATGAATCTGTGAACCCCCCAAATAGACCAAAGGTGGGTTTATGTAGTTCTTGGAATTAAGGAACCACTTGGCCTTCCTCCCAAGAAGCTCATGTAATTTTTATTCTCCATTAAAAAAATGGGTAAATAAACTACAAAATAAATACTTTTCCCCTAAATCCCCCTCTCTTGTGGAATCATATCCCCCTATAACTATTTTCCTTGTCCATCTAGCAGCTAGTGATGTATTTATTAATAATAATGATCAACACATTACATTTCCTAGGAACATTGGCCTTGTTCAATTGTTTGGGAACTATGGCCTTTCATGCATTAACAAAATACATTATTTAATATGGGGCTCAAAACCCGGGGTGCTACATCCCCACCCCCTTATTTGGCACAATCCTTAGTGCATATACAAAACATAGATCAAAATATCAAAAGTTATTCAAAAAAGTGTGGGTACTCCACCCGCATGGAATATTCATGCTCCCGAGTAGCATGTTCAGGCTCGTAGTAGGTCCATTGGATTTTTACCATCTCTATAACTCGATTTTGGAGCATTTTGACTTTTTTGTCCAATATTCACATTGGCTAGACCTGAAAGTCTCGATCTATTTCTACCTGAATCAGATGTCAATCAATAACATGGTTAGGATCATGTACATAGTTTTTTTAGTAAAGAGACATGAAATACATTATGCACGTTCATGGAAGTGGACAATGTAAGCATGTATGCAACTGGCCCTATTTTGTCCAATATCTCAAATGGACCACAAAATCTAGCTACTAGCTTTGTAAAACTACGCAACTTCAAAGAGATCTTATTGGGCTTCACTTTTAAAAGCACATGCTCCCTCAATTCAAATTCTCTAGTTGTATTGTTCTTATCTACATAAAGTTTCTTTCTATCTTGAGTTTCCTTTAAATTATGCTTAATTTTAAGAATATGGTCTTCCATATCCTTGATCAATTCTTCCCCAAGTACCACTCTGTTTGTTGGGTTATCCCAAATAACTAGCTTATTTCATTTCCTACCATACATAGCCTCAAATGTGCTCATTTTCAATGAAGCTTGATACCCATTATTATAGGAAAACTCAACCAAGTGCAAGTAAACTTCCCACTTAGATGTCTTATCCATCACATACAGTCTCAACATGTATTAAGTTACTTGGTTGACTCTTTCTGTCTTCCCATTTGATTGTGGATGGTATGTTTTGTTAAGGTTCATATTTGTACGAAATCCTTTAAACAATCCGCTCCATAAATTTGAAGTAAACTTTGTGCCTCTGTCTGAGACAATTATCTTAGGTATCCCATGCAACCAAGCAATATCCCTCAAGTAAATTTAGGCAATATTAGCTATTGTATGAGTTGGTTTTATATGGAAAAAAATGAACATTTGTTTTCAACTTATCAACCATGTCATGATTGAATTATGATGTCTTGTTGTCCTGGGTAATTTAGTTATAAAATCAATGTTTACCACTTCCCATTTCTTCTCTGAAATTGGTAAGGGTTGTAGAAATATAGATGGTTTCCTATGCTCAACCTTCACTCTCTGACATTCCATACATATGGAAATGTAATCAACAACATCTTTCTTCTTTCCTGGCCAAAATAATTGGCTTGTTACTGCGATAATTGTTTTCTAGTAACTAGGATGTCTGTCATACGGAACACTATGCATTTCTTTTAATATCGAATTCTTAAGTTCTCCATAATGAGAAACATAAATGATATTTTTATGAATAAGCAATCCATCTTCCTTCATCTCATATTATTTAATTTTTTGTTGTACGTTTTTGTAATATCCCCCGGTAGTGTCGGAGTTATATTATGAATTGTAAATCATGTTTTGTAGGTTGGTGAGTTGAGTATTGATAAGTTGGTGGGCTTATGTGTTTATTAGGCCAGAGAGCCTACATGTTAAAGGCAAGGAGACTATTTTTGTATATGTAATTATGGAGAACATTAATAAATATTAAACATCTCTATGTGCAGATCGACCATGAAGAAATAGTGACAGGGTACTAGGATTTCATAAGGTGCATAAGGGAAAGGGGGCTGAAAGGTTGGAAAAATAGTCTAAGATTAGGGGCTTAAGTCCTTGGGAATAATAATTTATTGTTATACCAAAGCTATGTGAAAAACATATTTTTATCCTAAGTTCTGGGAAAGGCAATGCATGTAGCTCCAATGTGTGCAAAAAAGAGAACACATACTTGATGGAGGGCATGCAGCTTCATGGGAAACATGTGTCATCACAAACACATGCAATTTAACCCAAGAATTGAGCTGTGATGGGGGCTTGTCATCGATTCTTGCATCTGATCTCTGAACAATGTTAATTTTGGTTCTGATCTCTGAATGCATACCCTCACACCATTCTGAAACCGAAATCCTTTGATGTTTTCTTGAGAATATGATACACCCTTTGTCTAAACCATTGAGTCTGTGTTCGACCTCTACTTAACCTTCTTTTCACGCATCCTGAAAATGAGAACTGTGAAGCTGACTAGTGTATTCCCGTGAATCTCGTGGCCTCTATATTCAACCTTTGAAAATATTCACGCATGCACCAGAGACCTAAAATATGTGAAATTTCTATGTCTTCTGTAGAACCCGACATCTGGGTAATCACCTGAGTGTGTTGTATCTTAGTGTATGGTCGTTTCCATTTTCGGGCCTATGCCCATTTTCTGTTGTGGTCATCATCCTTGTTTCAACTGAGTGTTGGTGTTGTTTTGGTTTCCCTAAACCAGTTGGAATTGAGTCAAAGAGTGTGCTGAAGAAGTGCATTGTCAGGCCTGTGGTAGAAGAGGAAGGTTGTCATGCTTGTGAGCAACTCTCTCTAGGTGAGAGAGTCTATTGCGAAGTGGATTTCTCCCAAAGAGAGTCCAACCCCATCTATGAAGCTCTTAGAATTGATGATCTAGACTATTGCAGATACCCAGAAAGGGAGGTGAAGCACTGATGGACTGTGCTTGTGATGGTGTATACTCCTGGGTGGAACAAACATGTGGGGAATGAGAGTCCATGAGTAGTGGGCGTAAGAAGGCTCTTGGAGAGAATCCTTCTGATTTCTCTGTGCAGTTTTCCTATAACCTTAGCCTAGTCTAGGGTTACCTTTCCTTAGGTGGAGCTTAGTCCCATCTCGGGGGTGATCCACTACTGAGCATGATGAGAAGCGTGGTATAAGGTTGGGAGTTTTGTTGAAGGTTTGCACAAAGTTGGTGGAGTTACTACAGTTTCAAAGATAAGTATCCATATGTGTTTAATTTAAATTAAAATGCATGTCTGTGATGCTTGAAATATTATCATGTATTATGATGTAATTATGAATTACTGTTAATTCCATTATTTTTGTATTTTAGCAGTAATCCTATGATTAATCTATATTGTTTAGTTAAATTTGTTTATTTTATTTAATGCATGTTATATATATAAGTATGAGAATGTTTTTGCGTATTAGCATTGCCCAGTGGTGGGGTTGATGGTCGGGGATGTTACAATATGGTATAAGAGCCATAGTTTCAATGCTGAGCCTAGATGGGCCGGATAAGTGGTCTTTGGACCCAAGGTTTCAAGTGGAAATGGTGTTCGGATGGAACCGATTTTGAACCTTAGAATGTTTCTGAGTGCCAAGGGGGTAAATTGGCCTTGTTACGAAGCTCAAGAGGAGTACCAATAGAATAAAACCATAGCTGGCATGGTATTTGACTAGAGAGAGAGAGATCAACACTTGGGGTGTTGGTGTAATGTCCCCACTTTGGGACATCATCACAGGGCAGAGACTTATGATGACCAGAGTAGCCAGATGGATGTTATAGCGAGTACAGGGGTATTTGAGAGGCATTGTGGGTTCCAGTTGGCATTTATCATCATATTCCATCATTATGAGCCATTCCTCATAGGTTGGCTTTGGTTTCGTTCCATTCCGACGATTTCCATGATTTTGACTATTTTGAGCTATAAGTTAATTAAAATCACTGAAGAGAGCATTTTGGGCACATTACTTGGAGGAACCTCTCAATGTAATAGCTCATTGGAATCGGGAGGAGTAGCACTACAGGATGGGATGACTAGAAGTGACTTTCAGTGGCCAGGGAAGCCACAAGGAGAGATAAGGAGATTTTCAGAGGTAAAAAGGTTAATTAATTAATTAAAGTGATTTAATTAATTAATTAAATATTAATAAATGAAAGTCACTTTGGAGGGAAAAGGTGAGCCAAAAAGTATAAAAGGAAGGTAAGGGCCTCTACTCATCATTCATGTATGATCATATTTTGATTTCTGGCTTCTAGCTAGTGAGCCCAATATTGGGGGTTTTGAGGGTTTTGACATAACAAACCCTAGAGGACGATTCGGTGGTGAAAGATTCCACCTATCTTTTCCCAAGATTGGTATCAGAGATGCAATACTCTCCCACACCATTCTAGTTCCAGATCTACTCAGTTGCAGGAGGATTCTACATCAACTTCATGTGCAGATAGAGAGAGGGCGCACCAGTTCGTCTTGTGATTTAGTAAAACTCAGATCTAGGGAGATCATCTTGAGATCTAAGCCCGAAACTTCTCCCACAGGATTCTCATAGCCCGATCTATATTCTTGGAGAGTTTCAGAGCATTTGGAGGCCTCCTTTATCAGGGCCGAACCAGCTAGGGTTTCAGTCATCCAGTGGGGCACCCCATTCAGTGGAAAATTCAGATCTACAGAGATTGAGAGGGAGCTTGGAGATTCAGGCACCTGGGTTATTCATACCATCACCCGATCTATATTCATCAGGGTTGAACCAGCTAGGGTTTCACTCATCCAGTGGGGCACCCCATTCAGTGGGAAATTCAGATCTACAGAGATTGAGAGGGATCTTGGAGATTTAGGCACCTGTGTTATTCTTACCATCACCCGATCTATCAGTTGGCATATTTATTAGGGTGATTGGACACTTTTGGTAGCAGGGACGAGTTATTGAGGGTTTCAGCCTTCTATTGGAGCGTGTCATTCTTCAGCTGGAGAGTTTGGCATTCAAATTTGCTTGTATTGATCTTCATTTCTCATTCAGCCTTTGGAGGCATTCTTTTGTATTAGTGGGAGCATTTTGTAGAAGCTCTTATCTATTGTCTATCTTCTTGGCCATCTGTTGAGCATTCCAGATCAACATCTTCATTGTAGCAGGTTTCTCTATTTTATGAATAAAGAAGAATTGAGATGTTTTGGCTTGTCTATCTTATTGCATATGGTTGAGGTATGTTCCATGGTTATCACTTTCTATTATTTTCTACATACACACATATAAACACATCTAAAAGGTAGATCAACAAAGTGTTTGACGAAATACCTCACTCAGAAAAAGTTTTAAAAAGACACCAAAACAATGATGATCCTTTCATAATGGATTGGGATCATTACAGTTGGAGCCGTAGAATATGTTTGGGAAAAGGGAGAGTCCTTTATGACCATCAGATCTGGAAAAGGTGCAGGAAGGTTATCCTGGAAGCCTTTTGGAGTTCCACACTCAAGAGAAGTGGAATGTGCTAAGGCACAAACTTCTGAAGCACGAAGAGATAAAGTGGTGTGTAATGATGATGTCACGTGGAGGTGATGTGGACACAAGGGATGTGTGCCACATGTTAGTGGGTTTGGAACCCGTGGAATATTGAAATGGAATTTGGAACATGATGAGTGTCACCTATCTGAATGGGCCATGTATCGGTTGCTAGCATTCTTCCATGTGACATTCTATATGAGAAAGATTAGTGGGGCTCGAGGTTACATAACATAGTTAAAGGTCGGAGGACCCATAGTGGCTTTGATCACGTCACATCAATATCAATGAACAGAAGGCATTGTCGGGACCCAAGTTGAACAGAAGATAATTATCCAAGGTGGTCTCACAATCCAAACCACAGTTTCACTGAGGGGTTACATGTCAGCATTAGAAGAATTGTGGGACGAAAGGCGTGTTTCTCCAAACCAACATTACATGCCCCCGAAATTGGGAAAAAATTAAGTGATGTGACATAATAATGTCACCTAAGGTGACATGGGAGTGTTCAGAGATTAATTGTTCAGGGTATGTGGATGTGAAATCTTTTGAAGTCTCAAAGTCCTGGAAATCACACACCTGAGGTTCCACAATGAGTGTCCACCATTGGATGTTGGGTAGATGTGGGCCATTGATCCACCCTACTATGCAAGTTTGGTAACTCAGAACTCTGAGTGGCTTCTTGGAAATCTTCTGAAGCCGAAGGCCGAAGGCCCGAGTGCACAATTATTGATCTAGCATTTGGTCATGACCCATGGTCGCATGGGTTGGGGAACTAAGAGAAAGGGGCTAGTGCCTGAAAACTTAGCAGAGAAGAGATAAGAAAGAAGAAATATGTGGGGATTCTTGATTGAATGAGAATCACATAGAATGAAAACTGAACGTTTTCTTGAATTAGATTTGTTTATGAAGGATGTGGTATTTGTTAAGGAATGATGGCTTGAAAAATTATGGTTGTCTGCACATTGTGTTTTCATAAGTTTAATGAGTGCCAAAACTGAATAGAGTTTCCACTAAGTGCAAATAAATGGAAGATACGCAGAATGCTTCCAGTTCAGAGAATGAAATAAACGAGATGGATGTCCATTTGGGAGTTGAAGGATCAAACTCCAATGGGCATGGAGAATAGTTATATAAGGAAGGGCATATGATGAAAATCATTGAAAGAATGCAAAAAGATGCCCAAACTCACCGAGAAGATAGCAAAAAGCTCATGAAAGCTAAAGAACAATAGGGAGAATTCAACTTAAAGTTGATGAAGGGTCTGGAGAGAATAGAAAATAAGTTGGACAAGAAGAGAGACTCGATAAAAATAGGGAGTCACTAGACTTATGAGGGAAGAAGATCAAGGAGTATCGGTAGACACCATCAACACTCCCAAGGTCGCTCCAAGAGGAGGGAACACAGTAGTTCAAGACCATATCCTACCAGAAAACAAAGGAGATCTAAAGTGGATGAACTGAAGGGTGAAATGAACAAGATTAAGCCTCCTACGTTTTGTCCAAGGGATAAAATTTTGTCCAAAATTAAAAGTGCTCTTAATTGCTTCAAATCGAATGTGTGTGTAGGGCTCTTCATCACGAACCCAAAAAAGCTTGTTTGGGTTCAAACAGACATCAAATGAGAGAGATATCGTGTTCTGTTCAAATCGTCAAATAGGCAAAAAAATGTGTTGACTGTACAATCTGTACAGTCCATACAGATGCTGATGTGGTAGGGTCGTACAACACATGGCAGGGCTATATGATACATGGCATATGCTGAGTTGGAAAGGTTGTGAGACACATGGCAGGTGTTGGTTGGCAGTTGTTTGGATGAATCATTTCTTGACACGTGTCATCTTGATGGCGAATGGATTGGTGACACATGGCCCAAGCAAGGGAAACCATGTGTCACCTAGAAAATGGTATAAAACTTGTGTAGTTGACAGGACTTGACCCTGCGACCTCCGGGCAAGGGGAAGATCTTTGGGAAGGGCCACCCAACTGGCGCACCCACCCATGGTTCTTAACATATAAATGATTTAAAAATTATTTGAATTGAATTAAGTGTTGAGTGGGGTATGGTCCAGGCCGGGGATAAGCCCCGACCCCCAGTCGCATATATAACAACCATATAACCACTGTCATGTGCATGTGCATTCAAACCTAGAGTGCTTGAAACTTGGCACATTACCATGTGTTTTAAAACTTGGCCCTTTGTTATGTGTGGGTGCGGTCACATGGTGACCCATATGTCCATGGTTTTGGTGGTTAGGGGCTAGGCACGCCCTAACCATCCTAGAGTTCACACCGTTTTGAAGTTGCGCCTGGTGCTAGGTTTTAACACAAATATGATCTTAAAGGCTAGGTTGAGGGTGCAGAGGTGTATTTTGGTGATCCAGAGACAACAAGTTTGAAGGGGAACTTCCAGAAAGCCTATCTTCCTCAATTTTTGGCAAAACTAGGTGATGAAAAAGCCCAGCTAGGGGTTTTTGGATGTTCTGAAGCCATTGAAGCCATCTATTTGGAATTTTGAGCATTATAAAGCACATATTTTATCACTTTGAGCAAATAATACAAAAGATCCATTGGAAGCTAGACCAGGAGATGTAGTGCAAGAGAGGGGTGAACTCCTTTATCATTTGTTGTGTTATGTGTTTTATGTTCACTGTTATTTGTTGCTTATTATATGCATCTTGAATGTGTGATTTCTATGAAATTTGTGTTTGCAAATAGATCCTTTTTCATAAGAACACTTGAATTAAATCTTGCAAATATTTTCAAGAATAAAAGCCTTTATTATTTCCAGATCAAGTTGGTATCAAAGCTTAGGTTTTGAAGGCTTGATTATTTGCAAGTGTTTTGTTTTCTAATGCTCACAAGGTTGAAACTCACAAGAGGAGAAGGTCAACTTGTAGAGCCAAGTTCTCATCCTTCAAGAAGAAAAATTATATCATCGCCTCAAGCTTCAAGGAGGCATTCACCAAGTATGGCTCATGAAGAGAGTCATGAACATATTCCTATAGAAGATAAAGATCTCAGAAAGGATTTCATGGAAATGAGAGAAATGATGAAAGTTTTGATGGAAGAAAGGAATACAAGGTTGCAAGGTGAAATCTCCAACCCTTCAAAGCACAAGTGAGATAGTGGTGATAAAACTCCAAATGGAAATGGAGGGAATGGTGCTTCTCCACCACCCTCACCTCCATCTTCCTCTTCTTCTACCAGTTCAAGACTTCTTCCAAATTCTCCAAAAGGACATGGTAAAACTCCTCCACAAATTCCTTTTTTAAAGCTTGATATTAAATTTGAATTGCCAATGTACAATGGAGAGGTAAATGCTGAGAAATTAGATAATTGGATTCATCAGATTGAGGTGTATTGTAGGATACAAAAAATTCAAGATGATGAAACTAAGATTCAACTTGCTTCTTTAAGATTGTATAGTGCATCACTCATTTAGTGGGAATCCAAGACTCAAGAGGACATGAAGAAACATGGTAAAATTTTAACCTCTTAGAATGATTTTATTGTTGCAATTAAAAAACAATTTTACCCATTGGCATATATGCAAAAATCTACTATGGATAGGAAAAATTTAAGACAAGCTAAAGGGAAAAATGTGCAAAGCTTTACTCAAGAATTTAGGATAAGAGCTTTGGTTTTGGGAGTATATTTGTCTTCTTAATAAACTTTACTCAAATACATTGGAGCTTTACATAGTTACTTGAGACATACAATACTCATGTTTAACCCTTCAAATCTAGATGAATCTTGTGTTCAAGCAACTCATTTGGAAGCCAAAGAAAGGAATGAAACTCATGAGGGTAACAAGAAGCCTTTCAGTCATGGAGACAAAGGAAAGAGGAAGTTCAAGGGCAATGGAAAAAAGAATGCTGCTGTTAAGAAAGAGGGAGAAAAATTTACATGCAAACATTGTTCAAAAGATGGCCATGATGAAGACCATTGTTGGAAACTTCATCATGAAAGAAGACCCAAAAAGTTTGGCAACAAAGGGAAGTCAAAGACTGCTGCAACCATACAACAAGATTTAGGTTATGATTCGGGTGATGAAACAAAGATTACAGCCATGGGTTTTTAAGGTAAGGGTTCTATTGCAAGTACTAGTTCCTCAAGTAATAGTAATCTCAATGAAACTCGACAAGAAAAAGAAAGAACATAACTTTTTAACATAAGGGTTGTTTCGAAGCATACCAAGATAGATACTCTATTTGATACTGGATCTCAAGCAAACCTTATATCCGAAGACACTATCAAGAAATTGAAATTGGAAACAATTCCACATCCTAAACCATACCCTCTTGGTTGGATATGTGATAATGCTAAATTGTAGGTGACAAGAAGGTGTAAACTTAGGTTTGCTATCACTGCAAATTTTATAGATGAGGTAGATCTTGATGTTATTCCTTTGGATATCTATGGTATTGTGTTGGGAAGCCCATATTTATATGATAGAAAAGCCATTTTTCATCATCATGAGAATAAGTATCACTTTCTTAAAAATGGAGTTGAGTACATTGTTAGAGCACATTCAAAGAAGATGAATTTGTCACTTGTAAATGCGGGACAAATGAAGAGATTAGTCAATGCTAGCAATAATTTTTTTCTCTTGATGATTAAACCCAAAGATGATATTGAAAACAAATTTTTTCAAGTTTGTGATGCAAAGTTGAAATCTGATCTATATGAGGTTGTTAATCAATATGATGAGATGTTTCAGGAACCAAAGGGATTACCTTCTAGAAGGGGAATCCAACATGAAATACAATTGTAGCAAGATTGTCCTCTTCCAAACATTGGTATGTACAGGATGTCAGTCATGGAGAATGCTGAAATCAAAAAACAAATCCAATAGTTTCTTGAAAAAGGGGTCATCATGCCAAGCACATCACCATGTGGATATCCAATTGTGTTAGTGCCAAAGAAAGATGGTACATGGCGTATGTGTGTTGATTTCAGGGATTTGAACAAGATTACGGTAAAGAATCGCTATCCTCTTCCTAGAATTGATGTTTTGCTTGATCAATTGAAAGATTCTAAGTATTTTACTAAGTTGGATTTGAGAAGCGGATATCATCAAATTAGGATTGCCAAAGGAGACACATGGAAAACAACTTTCAAAACAAAGCAAGGTTTGTTTGAGTGGATGATAATGCCTTTTGGACTTTGCAATGCCCCTGCTACTTTCATGAGAGTTATGAATGATGTATTAAGGCCTTTTATTGATGATTGTGTTATTGTCTACTTGGATGACATTTTGATTTTTAGCAAATCTCGTGAAGAGCATGTTAAGCATGTGAAACAAGTTTTAGATGTTTTGAGAAAAGAAAATTTGTTTTTGAGGATGTCCAAATGTGAGTTTGGAAAAACTTAACTTATATTCTTTGGGCATATTGTTGGTGGAGGAAAATTGAAAGTTGATCCCTCCAAGGTCAAATTCATATTGGAGTGGCCCAAGCTCAACAATGTGACAGAGGTAAGAAGTTTTTTGGGAGCATCCCAATATTGGAGAAAATTTATTGCTAACTTTTCTTCCATTGCGACTCCATTACATGCAGTGACAAGTGTCAAGCAAGTTTTTCAATGGGGAGGCAAGCAACAAAAGGATTTTGATACTTTGAAGGAGAGAATCAGTTCAGCCCTAGTTCTTGCACTTATGAATTTGAGGCAACCTTTTGAAATCCAAACTGATGCAAGCAATTATGCAATGGGAGCAGTCTTGTTACAACATGGTAAGCCCATTTGTTTTCATTCTAAAACTTTTAATGGTGTCGTGATTAACTATCCTACTTATGATAAGGATTTGTATGCATTGGTGCAAAGTGTGAAAAAATGGAAACATTATTTGTTGGGGAAAGAAACCATTGTCCACATAGATCATCAACCACTGCAATACTTACAATCATAAACAAAGCTACAACAAGCAAGGCACTTCAGATGGATGGGTTTTCTACAACAATTCCACTTGGTCATAAGGTATAAGAAGGGAATTTATAACAAAGTTTCTAATATGCTTTCAAGGCCTATTATTAGTGATTCAGTTATTCTTAAGCATAGTCCTATCATGCATGAGAGTTATGTTGAGCAATATGTTTTAGATGCTGATTTTAAAGAAGTATATGCGACTTTGTGTCATTCTAACCATGTTGAGGAATTGGATTACCATGTGCATGATAATATTTTGTATCACCTTGGCAAGCTATGTATTCCACAGGGTGAAAGAATCAACATAATAAAAGAAGCCCATTCTTCTCTTATTGCTGGTCACTTTAGTGAAGGCAAGACAGTGGCTAATTTGCAAAGGTACTGCTATTGGCCTAAAATGAATGAAAGTGTTTCAAGATATGTTCAAGGATGTTCTTTATTTGCCACAAGAAAACCTAGAAATCAAAAGTTGGGTTTGTATACTCCACTTCCAGTTCCTTCTCGTCCTTGGGAAAGTATTTCTATGGGCTTTGTAGGAGGTCAACATATGTCTAAACGAAATCATGATTATCTGTATGTTGTGGTTGATCAATTTAGCAAAATGTGTATTTTGATGCCTTGTAAGAAGCATGTTACAGCTGAGAAAATGACACAAATGTTCTTTCAGAATGTTTGGGTACATTTTGGATTGCCTAAAAACATTATTTCTGATCAAGATTCTTGATTTATTGGGATCTTTTGGTTAAGTTTATGGGCACTCATGGACATCAAACTGAAAAAGAGCACATATTTTCATCCACAAACTGATAGATAGATAGAAGTGGCCAATAGAACAGTGGTGCGTCTTCTTCGTGGTTATTGCAGTAAGCATCCTAAACTTTGGGATGAGCATTTACACTACATTCAACATGCTTACAATCGAGCTAAGCACTCTTCAACTCAAGCATCGCCATTTGAAGCATGTTTTGGCTATTTTCCCAAATCTCCTTTAGATTTTATCTTTGGGAAAGATATTTCTATTGATGGTCAATATGACATTGATAGGGTAGAAAAGTTCTATGAACAAATTCAGTCGATACATCAAATGGTACAAGAGCAGTTGGAAAAAATTCAAGCCGAGTACAAGACGAGACATGACAAGCATCATGTTGATCATAGTTTCCAAGTTGGAGATGAATTTTGGCTTTACATTAGTAAGGACAGGCTTAAAGGAGAAGGTAAAAAACTGAAACCAATTTGATATGGTTCTTTCAAGATTCTTGACAAGATTGGTAACAATGCCTTCCATTTGGATTTACCTCCTTATATGCAAATGTATGTAGTTGTTAATGTTGAGAATTTGAAATTGTATGAGCCTCCTTTGATAGATGATCAAGGAGAACATGTTCAGATTCCTTCTATAGATGATTTCTCCTCAGAATATCTTACAGAACTGTATGAAGAAAGCATCCTTGATAGGAGAATGAGAACTTCAAAATGAGGAAATGTGGAATATCTTTGAATTGGTCTTAAAGGCACAAATCCAAGAAAATCCAAATGGATTGAGGTTGGAAAGGTAAGGGAACTATACCCTCATATTCAGATAGACTAAAAATAGTATTTTGGAGGTCCAAAAGATTTCCAATAGGGAGGTGTGATCCAGGGGATCAAATTTTGCTCAAAATTCAAATTCCTTGGAATCTCTTCAAATCAAACGGGTGCATAGGCCTCGTCGTCACAAACCCAACACAACTCACTTGGGTTCAAACGGACGTTGGATGAGAGAGATATCATGTTCTGTTCAAATCATCAAACAGACAAAAAAAAATTGTTGACTGTATAGTCCGTATAGTCCGTACGGATGCTGATGTGGCAGGGTTGTATGACACATGGAAGGGCCATATGACATGTGGTAGATGTTGAGTTGGCAGGGCCGTGTGACACGTGGTAGGTGTTGCTTGGTAGTTGTGTGGATGAATCATTTCTTGACACATGTCATCTTGATGGTGAATGGATTGGTGACATGTGGCCCAAGAAAGGGCTGCCACATGTCACCTGGACAATGGTCTAAAACTTGTGTAGTTGACAGGACTCAACCCTGTGACCTTCAGGCAAGGGGAAGATCTTTGGGAAGGGCCACCCAACCGGTGCACCCACCCATGGTTCTTAACATATAAATGGTTTAAAAGTTATTTGAATTGAATTAAGTGTTGAGTGGGGAGCAGTCCGAGCCAGGGCTAAGCCCCAACCCCCGGTCACATATATAACTACCATATAACCACTTCCATGTGCATGCACATTCAAACCTCACACACTTGACACTTGGCACATTACCATGTGTTTTAAAACTTGGCCCTTTGTTATGTGTAGGTGCGGTCACATGGTGACCCATATGTCCACAGTTTTGGTTGTTAGGGGCTAGGCGAACCCTAACTGTCCTACAATTCGCACCATTTTGCGGTTACCCGGTGCTAGGTATTAACAAAAATATGAGCGTAGAGGCTAAGCTGAGGGCACAGAGGTGCATTTTGGCGATCCAAAGACAACAAATTTGAAGGGGAACTTCCAGGAAGCCTATCTTCTTCAGTTTTTGGCCAAACCAGGTGCCAAAAAAGCCCAACTAGGGGTTTTTGGACATTATGAATCCATTAGAGCCATCTATTTGGAATTTTGAGCATTGTAAAGAACATAGTTTATTACTTTGAGAAAATAATACAAAATATCCATTGGAAGCTGGACCAGGAGATGTAGCCCAAGAGAGGGGTGAACTCCTTTATCATTTGTTATGTTATGTGTTTTCTATTCACTGTTATTTGTTGCTTATTATATGCATCTTGAATGTGTAATTTCTATAAAATTTGTGTTTGAAAATATATCCTTTTGCATAAGAACACTTAAATTAAATCTTGCAAATATTTTCAAGAATACAAGCCTTTATTATTTTCAGATCAGAGGAAGATGTTGAAACATGGTTTCTTGGCATGAGGAAATATTTCCAACAACAAAATTATTCCTCTCATGCAGAAGGAAGAATTTCAATGTATCAATTGAAAATAAAGGCGTCCATGTGGTGGGATCATCTTGTGCAGATGCAACACATTAGAGAGAAGGATATCTCTTGGAAAGAATTAAAAAATTATTTCGAGAAGAAATACTTGACTAAGAGATATTATGATATAAATATGAAAGAGTTATTTGAAATAAAGATCGGTAGCATGACCATTGATGAGTATGAATGAAGGTTTTTTGAATTACTGAAGTATGTTCTATTCATCAAGGATGAGAATGTCAAGATTCAAAGGTATCTGAGTGGATTGCCACCTTGCATTGGTGACAAGATTTAGTATGATGAACCTAAGACCATGGAAGAAATGATAAGAAGATAAAAATGATTATATGAGAATAAAAGAGAGAAGCCTACCTTCCAAAAGGCTTGGGAAGACAAGAAGAAATTCTAGATGGATCAGAGGAAGAAGGGAACTAAGACACCTTTTTTTAGACATAGTCCTCAAGTAAAGCCATCGTTTAGAGAGCCAAGAATGACTGACGTAGGGGAACAAAGACCAAGATAGATGCCCATTCAGTGTTGGGGTTTTCAGGGGAACCACAAGTACATATATTGTCCCCATAAAAATGGCAAAGTGAGAGATGCCCATAATATTTAGCAAGCTAAAATAGTGGAATACATGGGCAATAGAATGCCAAGGATCTATGCAGAGCTGGACAACAAGCAAGATGAATATCAGTCACACATGATTCAAGTGGAAGGTATGGTCAATAACCATCCCTTGACTATTTTAATTGATTCAGGGGCTAGCCATAATTATATAGATCCTAGAGTGGTGGAAAGTTTTCATTTGTTGAGAATCAAACATGAAAAGTCTTGGTTAGTGTAGCTGGCTACAAGAACCAAGAGAAAAGTCATTGGTTTAGTTAAGTATTCTTCAGTGGACATGAATGGACTGAGAACAAAGGATGAATTGAACATTATTCCTTTAGGTTATTATGACTGTCTAATTGGGTTGGACTAATTGGACCAGCACGATGCCATATTGGACTGTTGGAACAAGGCATTCACTTGCCTGGATGAGGAAGGAAATCAGAAAACAGTGCAAGGAATTCCTAGAGTTGTTTGTGTCATAGAAATATCAACAATACAGTTGAAGAAGTGATACAGAAAAGGTTTTCAATTATTTGTAGCCCGTGTGGAGGAAGCATATAAGGATGTAGTTTCAAATATTGAAGATCATGTGGTAATAAAAGAGTTTGAAGATGTATTCTAGGAGGTACCCAAATTACCCCCAAAGAGAGATATTGACTTCTCTGTAAACTTGATGCCTGGAGTAGCACCAGTGACGAAAGCTCCTTACAGAATGAGTACGCCAGAGCTGAAAGAGCTGCAATTGTAGCTTGAAGAGCTTCTGAATAAGGGGTATATACACCCAAGCGTGTCACCTTGGGGAGCCTCAGTCCTATTCATGAAGAAGAAGGATGGGACACTGAGATTTTGTATTGATTTCAGACAATTGAACAAAGTAACTCTAAAGAACAAATATCCTCCGTCGAGGATTGATGACCTCTTCGATTAGTTGAAGGATGCGAAGATATTTTTGAAGATAGATATTAGATCAAAATATCACCAGGTAAGTATAAAGGATGAAGACATCAACAATACCACCTTTAGAACAAGGTATGGTCATTACAAGTTCATACTGGTGTCGTTTGGGCTATCAAATGCACCAACTAGTTTTATGTGCCTGATGAATGGTATATTCAAGGACTATATAGACAAGTTTGTCATACTCTTCCTGGATGACATTCTGGTGTATTCCAAGTCAGAAGAAGAGCATGAACATCATCTGAGGATGGTGTTGTAGGTGCTAAGAGAGCACCAATTGTATGCCAAGTTGAGCAAGTTCTCGTTTTCGAAGGAGCAGATCCATTACTTGGGGCATATCATTTTGAAGGATGGGATAGTTGTAGATCCTGAGAATATTGAGTCCATCAGAGAATGGTCAGCGCCAAATAATGTGATATAATTCAAATCCTTTATGGGTCTAGTTGGTTATTACAAAAGGTTTATTGCAAGGTTCTTGAGGATAGCTCACCCTATCACTTCCTTGCAAAGGAAGGAGAAGAAGTTTCAGTGGACAAATGATTGAAAGTGAAGCTTCTGACAATTGAAGCAATTGTTAATTAGTTCTCCAATCCTAAGGATTGTAGACCCAAATGAATATTTTGTGGTTTGCACAAATGCATGCAAAGAAGGACTAGAAGGTGTTCTTAGTCAGAATGGATTTGTAATATGTTATGAATCCAGAAAGTTGAAAGAGAACAAAAGAAACTATGCAACTCATGATTTGTATTTGGAAGCCATAGTACACACTCTAAATAAATGGAGGCATTACCTCATGGGAAGGAGGTTTAAACTGAGAACAGGCCACAATGGTCTGAAATATTTGTTTGATCAACCAACCTTGAATGCTAGGTAGAGTAGGTGGTTCGATTTTCTCTGTGAGTATGACTTTGATATCAGGCATATCAAAGGAAAGAAAAATAAAGTGGCTGATGCACTCAGTAGGAGAGTGCATGAATTTCACGCTATAGCCATTAGCATGTATTAAACCAATATAAAGGGAAAATTTTTGGAAGTTGCAAGCACAGACTTGTAGTATAGGAAATTGGTAGCGAAGCTACAACAAGGTAAGATGCTACAAGGAGTGGAAGATTATAAATTGGAAACTGAAGGAATACTTCTATACAAAAACAAGATTTATGTACCTAATGTCCAGGATTTGAAACTTGTGATTTTGAAAGAAATGCATAACGTACCTTATGTTGGGCACCCTGGATACTAGAAGACTATGGTAGCAGTCAAGATCCATTACTTTTGGCCAGGTATGAAAAAAGAGATTTCTAAATACATTGCTAGATGTATGGAGTGTCAAAAGATTAAAGTTGAACATAGGCACCTAATAGGGCTATTGCAGCCTTTACCCATTCCTGAGTGGAAGTGGGAAGTAGTTACAATGGATTTCATCACAGGATTTCCCAGAACATGCAAGCAACATGATTCAATCATGGTGGTAGTGGACAAGCTTATGAAAGCTACCAACTTTATTACACTAAAGACTACTCACAAGGCAACATATGTTCCTGATATTTTTATGAAGGAAGTGGAACGATTGCATGGAATTCCAAAGACAATTGTGTCTAACAGAGACCCAAAATTTACCTCAATTTTTTGGAAAGGGTTATTCAAGGGGTTCAGAATGAATCTAAACTTTAGTAAAACCTATCATCCTGAGTCAAATGGGAGGACAGAGTGGGTGAATCATGTTATAGACGACATACTGAGGATGTATGTGATGGACAAACCATCGAAATGGGAAGACTACCTACACTTGGTAGAATTCACCTACAATAATGGGTATCAAGCATTGTTGAAGATGAGCCCATTTGAAGCACTTTATGGCAGAAAGTGCAATAATCTAGTAAGCTAGGATAACCCAACTGATAGAGTAGTAGTTGGGCCATAGTTGCTCAAGGAAATGGACGAGAAAATATTGAAAATTAAGCAGAAATTGAAAGCTACCCAAGACAAGCAGAAAAGTTATGCTGATAAAAATAGAAACCATAGAGAGTTTAAAGTGGGAGAGCATGTTTTCCTAAAAGTGAAAACTAATAGAAGTTCCCTGAAGTTGGGAAACTGGGCCAAGTTGTAAGCCATATTTTGTGGGCCATTCAAAATCCTAGAAAGGATTGGGCCAGTTGCATATATGATTGCATTACCTACGTCCATGAATGTACATAGTGTGTTTCATGTTTAATTTCTTAGTAAATATATACATGATGCTAATCATGTTATTGATTGGAATGTGATTCAGGTGGAGCAAGAAGGTGTCCTGCAAGTGTATCATGTGCCCATATTGGATCGGAAATGAAAACAACTCTGGAATCGATCCATAGGGATTGTAAAGGTCCAGTGGACTTGGTACATTCCTAAGGATAGGACTTGGGAACATGAAGATTCTATGGAGGCATAATACCCACATATTTTTGAATATTTTGAAAATCTTGTTGATGTTGTGTAAAGAGTTGCACTGAGGACAGTGCAAAAATAAGGGGAGGAGATTGTAATATCCCCCAGTAGTGCCCCGGTTATATTATGAATTATAAATCATGTTTTGTAAGCTGGTGAGCCGAGTATTGATAAGTTGGTGGGCTTATGTGTTTATTAGGCTGAAGATCCTAACTGTTAAAGGCCAGAAGCTTGTTTTTTTATATGTAATTATGCATAACATTAATAAAGATTAAACATCATTGTGTGCAGACTGAACAGGAAGAAATATTGATGGGGGACTAAGCTTTCACAAGGTGGGTAAGGGGAAGGAAGCTGGAAGGTTGGAAAAATGGGCTAATCTTAGGGGCTTAAGTCCTTGGGAATAATAATTATTATTATTCCAAATCTATGTGACAAACATGTTTTTATCCTAATTCTAGGAGAGGCAACACATGCATCTCCAACATGTGAAAAAAAGGGAATGCATACTTGATGGAGGGAATGCAACTTCATGGGTGACATGTGTCAGCCCAAGCACATGTAATTTAAACCAAGAATTGAGCCATGATGGGGGTTCATCCTCCATTCTTGCATCCGTTGTCTGAACAATATTACTTCTGCATCTGATCTCTGCATGCATACCCTCATGCAGCTCTGAAACCAGAAGCTTGTGACATTTTTTTGAGAATTTGATACACCCTCTATCTGAATCGTTGAGTCTATGTTCAATCTCTCCTTAACTTTCTTGTCATGCATTCTGAAAATGAGAACTATGAAGCTGGCCAATGTATTCCCATGAATTCCATGGCCTCTGTATTCGACCTTTGAAAATATCCATGCATGCACTAGAGACCCAAAATCCGTGAAATTTTTGTGTCTTCTGTGGAACCCGACACCTAGGTAATCACCTAAGTTTGTTGTGTCTTAGCACCTGGCCATTACCATTTTCAAGCCTATGCCCATTTTTCATCGTGATCATCATCCTTGTGTCAACTAAGTGTTGATGTTGTTGCAATTTCCCTCACCTGGTTGGAATTGAGTCAAAGAGTGTGTTGAAGAAGAAGGTTGTCAGGCTTGTGGTAGAAGAGGCAAGTTTCCAGTCCTGTGAGTAGCTCTCTCCAGGTGAGAGAGTCTTCTAGGAAGTGGTTTTCTCCTAGAGAGATTCCAACACCAGCTACAGAGCTCTGAGAATTTCTGAGCCCACCTATTGCCTAGACCCAGAGAGGGAGGTGAAGCACCGATGGAATGTTCTTGTGAAGTTGTATACTCTCGAGTGGAATAGGCATGTGGGGAATGAGAGTCCATGAGTAGTGGTTGTAAGAACGCTTATGGAGAGAATCCTTATGGTTTCTTTGTGCAGTTTTCCTGTAGCCTCAACCTAGTCTAGGATTCCATTGCCTTGGGTGGATCTTAGTCCGAGCTTAGGGGTGACCCATTTCTGAGTGCGATGAGAATTGCAGTCTAAGGCCAGGAGGTTCATGGAAGGTATGCATGTAGTTGGTGGAGTTACTACAGTTTCAAAGATAAGTATCAATATGTGTTTAATTTCAATTAAAATGCATGTCTGTGATGCTTGCAATATTATCATGTATTTCGATGCAATTATGAATTACTATTAATTCCATTATTTCTGTATGTTAATAGTAATCTTGTGATTACTCTGTATTGTTTAGTTAAATGTGTTAATTTTATTTAATGCATGTTATATATATAAGTATGAGAATGTTTCCGCGTAGTAAAGTTTCCCGGCAGTGGGGTTGATGGTCGGGGGCATTACAATTTTCTTGTTGTAAGTTTTCCTTTACCTGTAGGTAATGCTAATCTGTGATAATAAAATCTAAAATTCTTCTCTTTAAATATGACTGATGCATACTAATAGTTGTAGAATGCATGAGATGTACTCTTCTACTAAGTGCATCAACAACTTAATTTTCTTTTCCTTTGATATGCTTGATGTCAAAATCATATTCACTTAAAAATTCCAGAGATCTCTTTGTTCTGGAATTCAAATTTTGTTGTTCAAAAATATATTTCATACCACAATGGTTTGTTCTTAATTCAAATCTCTTTTGCGTGATATAATGCCTCCACATATTCAAAGTGTGAACAGTGACAACAAGTTCCAATTCATGTGTGGCATAGTTCCTCTCATGTTCTGTAAGCTTTCTAGACTCATAACCAATGACATGTCCATTTTGAGTTAGGAATCCACCAACTCCTTCCTTGCATGCATATGTACATACCACAAAACATTCATTTGGGTAAAAAATCTTTAAAAAAGGTCCACTACTAATTAATTCTTTCAACAAGTTAAAGTTGTCTTCACACTCATATGTAGATTCAAATTTAATTCCCTTATATTGCAAATAAGTGATGTAATGAGAAATATTAGAGAACCCTGCTATAAATCCTTTGTAGTAACCAGCTAACCCCATAAAAGATCAGACTTTTGAAACATTCATGGGTGTTGTCCATTCTCTAATGGCTTCAATCTTCTCTGGATCCACTGCTATACCTTATTCTGAAATAATGTGTCCCAAGTAATGGATTTGTTCTTGGTAAAACTATCACTTACTAAGCTTCACATACAACTGATGTTCCCTCTATACTTGAAATACCAATATTAGGTGATGTTCATGATCTTCATCTAACTTAGAATAGACAAGTATGTCATCTAATAATACTATGAAAAACGTATCCAAATATTTTTTGAATATTCCATTCATTAAGCACATAAAGACAGTTGGTGCATTGGATAATCCAAATGGCACCACTACAAATTTATAATGTCGATACTCAGTTCTAAAAGTTTTCTTATTGATGTCTTATTCCTTTATTCTTACCTGATGGTACCTTGATCTCAAGTCTATCATTGAAAATATATTTTTTCCTCTTAGTTGATCAAAGATCTCATCAATTCTTGGTAGAGGGTACTTGTTCTTCATAGTGGATTTATTTAGTTGTCGAAAGTCAATACACAACCTCAAAGTTCCATCCTTATTTTTGAAAAAGAGTATTGGTGCTCCCCAAGGTGAAAAACTTGGACGTATGTACCCTTTCTTCGACAATTCTTCCAGTGGATATATGAACCAAACTTGATTTTCCAAGATTACGTTTCTCCAAATGTAACCTATCCACTATTTTAGGATCAATGTAGAAATGAATTTCTCCGGAATCAACTAAAATAGAAATAGGTTGATTAATGATCTTACCTTCCACCTCGATCATATTGGATTAGTACTCTTCTTGTCTATCATCTAAGGTTGCATAAATTCTTCCCATGTATTCTATTGTTGTAGCCTATTGTTTGTGGTGCATGGTCTTCACTTTGTACTTTCTGTGAGGGAAATCCTTATACAAGTAATCTTCGTTGCATCCCCATCATTTGATCAATGGTATTCCCCTTTTCCCCAAGGAGTATTCTCTCTTTGAATAATCCTTAACTTACTGGTGTTGATGATTTTTATTAGGGATATTTCTATTGAAAGGATGTTTTAATCCCTTCCTGCTCTTATCATATTTCTCCTTATTCTTATCCTTCCAAGATTTCTACATAGATTGTCTTCCCTTCGCTTGGTCATATAGGTACTTATCCTTTCTAATGGTCTCATTCAAATTCATGATTTCATCATATTGAATCTTCTATTTACAAAAGGATGGAAATCCACTCAAAAACCTATGTACCTTCACCTTCTCATCTTCTATAAACCCTACAAACTATAGCAGCCACATGAAATTATTTTGATACTCTTCCATGGTCATGCTACCCAACCTGAGTTCAAATAACTTTTGCATTTTATTGTCATATAAGTTCTCTGAAAGGTAATCCTTCTGAAAATATTTATTGAACTTCTTCCAAGTGATCCTATTCTCATTAATGTGCTCAACTTGCTTCAACTGATCCCACCACACAACATCTTTCCCATGTAAATGGTATGTGGAAATTATGGATTCTAGGTTTGATGTGTAGTTATGCAATTGAAAATACCTCCCGAGTCCAAGAAACCATACTTCAACATCATCTTCCTTTCCTCTTTCATCATCAAAGGATGGTGGCTTAAGCTTCCTCATCTGTCCTTGCAAACTATCCAATTCATGTCTCCTTCTTTGGTATCTAACAGGAGACACCTTTGGACTACTTATGGAATCTTCAGATGCATAAAATTTCCTTGTTGAGTAGGGGGGTGAGTGATGTCTATGATATTTTCTATCACTTCTTGAATAACCAACTCTTTTGCGGTCATCTCTTATTTCATGACATCTTCCCTCTTTCTCATGTTTTGAGTTTGATCCATTCTTTGTTTTCCTCTCCAATTGATTTAAGCTTTGCATCAATTGATAATTTATCTGATTTTGTTCTCTCATCAGTCTCTCATTGTCTACTTTGTAACTCTTCACTTCTATTTTCAGGCTTCTCATAGTCTCAATCAATATTTCTTGCTCTCCACTGTCCGTTTGTCCATTAGATTATGTCTCTTCATTACCAACACTGATATTTTAACCTTTGTCCTCTTTCTCATGGCTATAGGCTTCCTCTCCTTCTTCCATTTCTTGAATATGCATTCTTAAATTGAACTAATATGTTCACACCCCCAAATTTTGCAAAATGTGTAAGCAACCATTTTGTCAGAATTACGCATATTATAATAAAAAATTTCCAAACAATGCTACAAGTATTTTTTCTTCTCAATTCATGACGAATATATTATCATTATCCATATTATAACACTTCCATGTTATCCTTTCACTGGTACATAATTCAGTTTTTTCACAGGGACTTCCTTTAAACCACTTTCCATGTTACCAAAGATCAAAACCATGGGCTTATTCACTCTTTAGAACTTTCCTCTCTATTATTATACATACGATATTTTTTGTACACAATGTGAAATATCTTAGTGACTTTTGGATCCTTTTTTCACCTCGAATTGACCCCCGCTTTACCTTTTTTCATGAGACCGACACTAGGACCAAGTCCTCCAGACTTCATCCTTCAACTCTTCTCCCTTTTCAATATCTGATTTCTCCGGGAGTTAAAATTATATGAACACTTATATTAACTCCACTTAGAAGATTAGATAGTCGATATTGATCTCTCGTCAAATGGATGTTCCTTCCCATCTTAAGGATTCAAAGAGATCAATGGTGGCGACTTAATTAGACATTACGATGAACAACCTTTATCAATTTGGGACTCTAGTGCTTTGGGACTCCGAGACATTTCCACTCCCATGTCTCTCAACTCCCATAGAGTGATAACTGTCGAAGTACTTACCCCATCCTTCCACTATTTAATAGGATGGTTAGGACTTAATCAAGTGTTGGGACGGACGGTCCGTAAAAAAATCAGAATTTTTTTGCTCCAGGACTGTTCCACTACCGATTCGTTCCACTTCACTGAACTGATAAAGATATAAATGATTATGCAATCCTCCTAATTCTTGATCCAATGGTCACTAAAGTTCCTAAAGGAATATTATATCAATGGTATGTGTGTGCTCCTGACTTCGATCTTCGACACTTTTCACTAGTAGTGACATTGGACACCCCTGGAGGCCATACTCATGGAGATGACATGGCATGATGATATCACCCATGGTGACATGGAACCATGACATGCATTACAAATGTCATTAATAAATAAATAGGTTAGGGTCCAAAAGGTTATGAATCCGGGTAACACATGTCTCCACATGGAACCCCTCCCACATGGCCTTCGATGCGTCATCCATCAAACATACAATATACATTATTTTCTTCATATATGATGGTCTATGTGATTTCACAGATTGTGGATTTATGCTTTGTGGTTTCGTCACTTCGGGGCTTCGACACTTCGGGGTTTTGAACCATAACATACCTAGTAATTTTCAAAGTGGCAAAGCTCCAAATTCCAGAAACTTCGCTAACCTTCCACCATTTCTAGATTTGACGATCATCATTTATCCTGAATTCCTTCCCTTGATCTTACAGTTGATGCAAAAATTTTGGATTTTGGTGCTTCGGGGCTTCGGGTTACCACAGTCCTAAAAGGTTCAATTCTCTCGGAGTTAAACTTTCCAAAGTGGTCAATTCCAGATGACCACGATCAATGAAGGAGATTTCCCCCGAGCCTCCTATCATATTGGACAACCGATGGGACTTCATGACTTGCCTTCAACATTTCAGGCTTTGTCTACCTACCATAATCGTCAAAGCAGAGAAATTCCAGAGTCTTTCATCTCCCACTTGGATTCGATCGACAATTGATGATTGACAAGTTTAAACTGATGGTTTTTACTTAATTTGTCCCAACCTCTAGTTCCTCCTTTATCGTATGACCCTCATACACCTTCCTTCCAATATAATGAAAAAAAAAATTCTTGATCCCATAGTTGTGATCGCTCCCAAATTCAAAAGGGGATGGTCATGATTCTATGATCCTTCTAGCTCATGCGTGATCCTGCAATGCCATATCTCCTGAGCTTTATGATTTCTAGTTCATGTTATTTTTTAGCCATAATACCTTGTCCAATATTTTCGTCCCATACCAGGCTTAGTGTTGAAAATTGAAGCTCTGATACCAATCTGTAACATACCCAACCACCCATAGGCCGGGCTACGCCACTTCAATCCCACTCTCTGGACTTCTTTCGATTTATGATCTAACTTTTAATTAATAAATATGAATGAATTATTCACATGAATGGATCATGATTCATGATATAACATAAATAAATGAATCATATGTCATGGAGAACAATAACTAGAAAGCATGCATAATATGGATACAAAATTCATAGATAAATAAATACATAGCGGAATAAATACACAAAGGAATAATACCATAATAGAGAGTACTTATATTTAATGAAACAAATCATCAACTAGATGCAGACCAAGGATGATCCACCCAACCGTAGACACTATTGTTCCAAGTCTCAACAATAGTGTCACCCCTGATCCAGTGTTATGAATCCACAAGGATGGTTCCAAAGTGTCACTTGGCTTCCCAAACCAGTCAACACTCAATCTCTCACATGATTTTTAGCACTCAAAAGAATCCAAAGTACACCATTTCTCTTCTACCTAGCCTACACAACCCAAGAGAATGGACCCTCTTCTCAACCATGTAGTCCCTTGGGCTGTCCATCTCCTTCCAGAGCTATAGTTCAACTGGTCCAACATATCCATGTTGGGACTCTCAATACTCGTATCTATGAGCAAATATGAAAACACACCAAATAATCTCAGACATGTAGACCTTGATTCATGGGTAGAATACACCAGTAGTCTCTACAACCAAACAAAACATGTCTCCTCTCCAATAGTTCATTTTACTTTCCCAAGCCAAGACAAGAATGAGGAAAGACAAGTGGGTTAAAGAATGAATGGAGTGAGAACATAATGAAAGGTTTGAACAATGATCAATTGCGTGAGTGAGTGAATGAGTGAAGAAGAAGAAACCAATGAATCTATGAACCCCCAAAACATACCAACGGTGGGTTTAAGTAGTTCTTAGAATTAAGGTACCACTTGGCCTTCTTCCTAAGAATCTCATGTAACTATTATTCTCCATTAAATAAAAATGGGTAAATAAAGTACAAAATAAATACTTAACCCCTCAAGCCCCCTCTCTTGTGGAATCATATCCCCCTATAACTCGTGTCCTTGTCTATGTAGTCTGTGTAGCTGCCAATGATGTATTTATTAATAATAATGATCAAAACATTACCTTTCCTAGGCACAATGGCCTTGTTCAATTGTTTGGGCACTCTTTCCTTCCAAGGATTAACAAAATAAATTATTTAATAAGGGGCTCAAAACCCAGGGTGTTACAGTCACCCACTTCCATGTATTCAACTGACATGAATGGGATTGGATTCCATATGAAAATATGAAATATCTCAATCCACATAGTACTTCATGTATATTTGTTGGATACTAATATTGTGTGAAGGGATACCAAATCATTGATCCATATAAAGACTAGTTCATCATTGAGCACAATGTTCAGTTTGAGGAAAGTCTCTCGCATGCTCCACATGAGTCGCATGCAAGTATGTTTATACTTCCACTAGTTCAATATGATTAGTCTACACATTTAGAATCTATTTTATATTTGAGTTCCAATACAGAGTCAGAGCATTCCTAAGATGCATATGCATAGTGAGTACATGAAGATGAGGACCTAGAGAATAGGATCAAGTGAGCACAAACCACTCTTCAGGATGTATGATATCATGTTGGGGATCCAATGGATCTCATAAGGACTCAATATCAGTTTCGAGAGCCTCCTCATGTACTAAAAACCAATCAACCAATATTTCCTATGAACTATTATCTTGCTCAGTCTTCATACCTACAGACCTATGGAGAGGATGTAGGGAATCCCTTTTGGTAATCATCCATGCAGGAGGAGTATAAATCCCTCCTTAAGCACCAAAATTGGGATATGGTTTTGCTTCATTCAAGAAGGAAAATTATCATATGCATATGGGTCTACAAGACCAAGAATGAAAAATATGGTCAAGTTAGCAGATAAAATGAAAGACTATTTTCCAAAAGATTTTAGTAGATTCATGGCATAAACTATGATGAGACATTCGCTCTAGTAGTGAATATGAAATCCATTCATTTGGACCTTTCTATTGTGGCAACCACGGGATGGTAAGTCCATCAGATGGATGTGAATAATTAATTTCTTCACAGACATATCTCAGAGGATATTTACATGGAGAAACCACCTGGCTTCATACATGACTCATATTTGGTTCCCAGGTTGAAGAAGTCTCTCTATGGCCTAAAACATGCACTGACATCATGGTACACCAATATGGAATCCTACTTGATGTCCCAAAATTTTGTGACATGTAAATATGATCCAAATCTCTACACAATCATGAATATTGATTCATTGATGATTTTAGTTCGTTATGTGGGTGATCTTTTGATCACTAGCTACTTGAATTCATCAATTGTTGTGGTGAAGGGGATTCTGCATGACACTTTTTTTTATGACGGACATGCATTGACTCCATTACTTAGTATCAAAATTATTTAGGATTCTTTAGACATCAACCTATATCAATCCAAGTATGATGGGGATCTCATGGATATATTTCACATGACAGACTCTGAGTATTCCCCTACATCCTTCCTATCCGGGGTAATACTTGAGGATGGAGGGGACACTCTACTGGTTGAAATCACTTTGTAATGACAACTCATGGGGATTTTTTTTTATCTCTTCCACACCCAACCAGAGATATCATATGTAGTAGGAGTAGTCCCCAAGTAGATGCAGGAGTTGCAAAAGTTACACTGGAAGTTTGCAAAGTGTATCCTTCGATACGTTCAGGGTACCATCAGATATGGAATTCATTATGCATTAGGATCTTCATTGGATATCATAGGCTTCACCTATTTTGATTGGGTAGGTGACAACATTGATCGTAGCTGTACATCCATATACACTCTTAGTTTAGGTTCAAGGCCTATATGTTGATTGAGCAAGAAGAAATATGATATTTCTCTAAGTTCATCTGAGACCAAGTACACATGAACAATTAACATCACCATCCAAGTATTGTGGCTACAAAAATTATTTACCGAGTTGGGAATCATGTTCCATAGACCAATTATCATTTGGTGTGACAACCAAATTACTCTCAATTTTTGTAAATACCTAATGCAACGGTAGTGGAAAAATCATATCAAGATCCATATGCAATACATCCGAGATATAGTCCACGAGAGGATCATTGACCTACAATTTTGTCTTTCCTCTAAACAAATTGTTGAAATCTTTTCCAAGATGTTCACTCAGGAGAAGTTTCACTCTCTGAACAATCATGTTGGAGTGGAAGACACAATTTATTAGTGACTATATTTTCTTATTTTGATACTTTGAAATTTTAGGGGGGTTTTCCCATAAGGTTTTTCCTCTTTCCTCACTTTATTTTAGTGTTCATTAGTTGCATTGTTCATAGGAACCTTACATGGCCTTTATTGTTGGGACCCATTCCTCATTACCCCATAGTAGCGTTCAGGGGGGGTGTTGGAGATATTATACACACCTAGGACATTTTTTCCTTATTTTCCTATGTTTATTAGTCATTATTTAGGGTCTCCTATTTTTTAGGAACCTCTCCTACATTCAAGGAGAATATTCTATTTAGTTGACTAGTGTAGTGGATTCATTCAGGATAACTTTGGATTTATCACCAAGTAACCTCACGATCATCACCAATAATGTGCACTTACCTTGGGATCATCTCTAGGAAGGTGTATTCCTTGTGCATGTTTGATCTCCTCCTCATTTCACACTGGTCTATCAGGTTAACTGAAGACTGCATGTCTAGTTGATTAGGACTAGGTGGAAGTTAACTCTCATAACTTCCTGAACCTATCCAGATCTCTCTAGACCACCACTTTGGCACATTAGTTGAGATATACATAGTATATCATGTGTATTTTATCATTAATTAATTTGGTTAATACAATTCTCATTCTTGTCTCTCAATTTTTTCTCTCATCTTATTACCTTTGCAAGTTGTGTTTGTTCTTATTCTAGATAGATCTCTTGTGTAGGTACTCACCACATTTTACATGAAGTGGGAGAATTTTTGGGCACAAAGTGGAAGATCTAATTTTCACCTTTTGCATATTTTTGACCTAAAAAAGAGGATGACAACATTCAAGTCAATATTTTAAACTTTGTGTGAGAATTTTAGAAAATCCATTCTAAGAACTAAATTTCGCTCGAAAAATACTCAATTTAAAAAAAGTTGTCCACAATGGAGTCAAAGAAGTGGAGATATTATCAGTTAGAACTATGCATTTTTTTTCGGTTTTTTTCTATTGATGGTCGTGAATTTCACATATTAGATACATTTTCATAGATTGCATGGACTTCAGTTAAAAAATGATGTTAGATACAAAACATCCATGGAATTTCATAATTGGGGTGATAATAGCCAATCCCAGAAGCATATCATAATCTATGATATTTTGCCTTATCAACATCAAACACTAACTACATAAAGGAGCTTCATTGCAAAGTAAGAGTTTCTACATGAAACCCTAGTTCTATTTTTGGATTTCAAGCAATATGCATTTTATAGGAAAAGATAATGATTCTAATATTGAACAATGCATAAAACATAAGAATTCAATACGGGGAAATAATTGGAAATTCTGGATAGAATGGAATTTAAGAGGTGATGCACACACATGGTTTAATTTTCTTAACCATAACAAGATGAAGGAACTTTCAGATGAAGAATTTGAAAAGGTATTTTAGATACATGGTCTCATGTTGTGAAGAAGGATAAGAAGAGTACTAGGGATTTATTTTCATATGAAAAATTCATAGTATGGGTTCATGGTTGTATTCATCAAGAGAAGTTCATTGTTTCTATTAACCCTACTTGTAACAATAGTCTCATCAATGTTAATTTGGCTAAGCGATTGCAAGTACCTGCAAAGAATATTCAAAGCACGCAGGTTGAAGGTGAAAATATTCATTTTTTATTAATATTTTAATATTACCAATGACACATATGCATTGCATTCATATTTTCATGCTATAGATATGGTTGATGTGGATATTGTTTTTGGATATCCATGGATAAACTCAGTTGGTATAATTAATATGAACTTGCAAAAGAAAATTTTTAATTTGTCTTTGATCAATATTTATGAGAGGAATGAAATGAAAATAAATATTTATAATATTAACATAGAGACATAGTGAATAATAACAGAGATACAATAAAACTTGACTTATATTAAATAAGAAATATGTTGAAACTATAAAATGTAGACTGAAAACATGCTTGCTAGAATGGTGGCAACTTATCTCTGAGAAGAGATGTGACAACTACATTGATTCACAATAAGATGAGTACAATGAGGATCTGAAGGCCTTTTTAAAATAAGGATGAATTCCAAAACCCTAGACATCCAAAAAACTAACCCTAGGAGATGAAGCACCAAAAGTCATGTGGGCCATATTGGGGTAAGTTGGTGTATCAACTTCCCTAGATCATAAATTTTTCATGCGATCTTTTTTTAGGGTACACAATAGCTCATTGGAAAGGTATCATCATGGATATTCATTTTGAGGGCTCAATTAGAGCCTTTGGATATTATCCATGTGCTTGATTGTGAAAAAATATTGTTTAGGCCCTCAAAATGGCCAAAATATTGTTTTGAGCTAGTTGGAATAGGTGGGTGGCCATCGAGATCCTCGTTGATCAATCCCCTCCATTAGGAATAAATTGTATTTGTTGCATTGATTTCCCCCATCATATGAGGAAATTTCTGCTAATTTTGGCCCCGTGTGAGCCACTTGCCTTGGTGAAGGAGCTTCATTGCTTTGATAACCTAATAAAGTTGGATCCTCTGTTGGTTATTTCCCTTGACCTATGTGTCCATGATATGATTAGTGGATTTTTGTTCCATGTAGTCATGGTTGATAAATACTAGTGTCAATTTTTTTGTTATCTCTGAGGTGTCCAATAATGGGTGCAAGCAAAGAAAGAGGGGAATGTTGAGCTCAAAACAATTGTCACCCACAGTCTTGGTGATGGTGTAAGGTCCATAACGAAGTGGATGAAGCTTCCAATGAGGATATTCAAGGACTTATTTCTGCAAGTGCAACCAAACTTTGTCTCCCACCTGAAAATGGTGTGGCACTCGGTGTTGATCATGACACTGCTTGTACTTGGCATTGGACTTATGTAAAATATCCTAAACCTATTGGTGGATGTGATAGATCCCCTCAATGAACCAGGTGTCTTTGTTATATTCAGTTTGATCATGCAACCATTATTCCTAGGTGGCCACAAGAGGTAGTGCAACATCCATGGGACCCAATGGTTGAAATCTCAACCCCACCTAAAAGGGGATATGGTTGGTTGGGCTATGAAATGATCTATTGTAGCTGTTACTAACATAGGGAAGTCTCTCATCCCATTTGTGGGTGTTATTGGAATTGTTTGTGTTCAATACATGCACAATCATCTGGTTGATGACATCAGTTTGGTCATCCATATGATGGTGGTGGAAGGCAATGGATTTGGTGAGCTTGGTGTCTGACAATGACCATAGGCTTGACCATAATGTGTTGAGGAACCGATTTTCCTGATATGATATAATGGTTTGTGGGATCCCAAAATGTTCCCAGACTCATTCAAAGAAGATCTTGGAAGTGGCCTCTAATGTGATGATCTTCTTGCAGGCAGGCATAATTGTCATCTTGGAAAAGTGATCCACAACCACAAAAACAAAGTCATTTACCCACTTCGTGGATGGAAGGATCGACATGTAGTCCATTGAGATAGATTCCTAGGTCCTTTCAGGAGTAGGAAGAGGAGTGTACAAGCCTTGTTTCTTATTGGATGGTTTGGAAAAGGCAAATGAAGTGCATGACCGAATATATTTGTTGACATCATTTTGAAGTTTCGGGTAGTAGAAATTCCATTCCAACACTGCCATTATATTTTGCATGTTGAACTATACTTCTAGCTGACTGTAGTGGGATTTCCAAATAATATTCACTCACTCACTTGATGGAATGAAGAGATGGCCCAGATGGCACAACAAGTCATCTTGGAGATGGAAATCAATGACAGTTGTGTTTGTTCCCAACATATGGTAGGTGTTGGCGTATTCAAGATCTGTTTCATAGAGGTGGAGCCATCCAAAGGTATTGTGTTTGCAAGAGTCTATCACTATGGTGATTTCCACGAATAGAGGTTGGATGAGGAAATCAATGACTTGGTTGGTACTCCTTGTTTTACACTTGATGTTGAGGTGGAACTGCTGCAAATATGTGGACCAATTTTGATCGTGGTCATTATGTAATTTTCCTTGTGTGTGCATGAACTATAGTGGCTTATGATCAATGTGGATGGTTGTCTCCTTCTAGAGAATGTAATGGTTGTGGATGGAGTACATTTATTTTTCGTAAGTGGGGTACTTACATATCACATATCATAGTGTCTCGCTATGATAGGCCACAGGGTGGACATGTTGAGTGAGGAATGCACAAACAACATAGTCTGAGGCATCTGTCTTGATCTCAAAGGGTTTTTCTAGGTCAGGTAATCAAAGAACTAGGGTTGAGCACAAGCACTGATTCATATCATCAAATGATTTTCATTGGGACTAGACTCACACAAATTTTTTCTTGCCACCACCTCTAGTTATGTGGCTAAGGGCCCATGCAATATGGGAGAATCCCAACACAAACCTATGATAGAAATTAGCAAGGCCTAAGAATGTTTGAAGATCAGTGAGTGTGGTTGGGGCTGGATAGTCACATATGACTTGGATATTGGATGGATCCATGTGTATACCATGCACATAAAAAAATTAGCATAGGTACTAGACTGATTCCATGATAAAGGATCATTTTCCCAAGTTGGCATATATCTTGTGTTTCCACAGAGTGTGCAAAACATGTTGAATATGTTGTAAGTGTTTCTCCCAAGTCTTGTTGTAGATGATGATGTCATTCAAATACACCACTACAAAATAATTAGTGAAAGGCCACTAGGGAATTTTTCAAACCAAAGGGCATGGCCAACCATTCAAATTTGTTTTCATCCTCATGAAAGTTGTTGGGGAAGTTTTCAAACCAAAGGGCATGACCATCCTTTCAAAAAGACCTTATTCTGACTTGAAGGAAGTCTTCCATACATACTTCTTCTTTATTCAGACCTGATGTAATCCGGACTTCAAATAAATATTACTAAAGTATTCCCCCCCCCTAATTTGATCAAGGAGATCATAAATTCAGGGAATCGGGTACTATTTCATAACTATGATTTTATTTAGGGCCTAATAATCAATGCGGAGTCACCAGTTCCCATATTTCTTCTACACCATCATGATTGAGCTTCCACAAGGTGATGATTTGGGTCGAATGTGCCCCTTGTTGATCAGTTCTTGGATCCAATTCTTGATCTCCTCATTTTCTAACAGAGAGTGGCGATATATTGTCCCATTTGGTAGAGGTGCACTGAGGGTGATATCGATGGGGTGTTTGACCTGACAGTGCAGAAGTACCCTGGTCGGTGATGAGAAGATTTATTTGTATTCTTCCATGACTTTATCCACTTGGTTCTTCTACATGGAGAGGTCAGCCATGAATTCCATGGATGTGGCTGTAACCTTTTTCTCACTCTCAAAGAAAATTAAAAATAAGAAAAAAATATTTGTCTCAGAAATGACCTTCCTACATTGCTTGGCAAAGATCAAGGAAATACCACTAGGTGGGACTACCTCAGGTATCTTGTACAATTTCATGTTCAAAGTAATAATAACAATGTGAGGCCTAGAATCATATATATCATGAAATTTCCATAAATAAGGTTGGCCCAAATGAACATCACAAACTTCAAATGGAGAAACATCACAAAATACCTCATCTTTGAATGGCTTGATTTCGTACAATAGTCGACACTGTTGGTTGATGCGAAGATCGCTTCCCTGGAAGAGTTATCCGATGATGTAGGGATATGGGTACAATGTTGTATATAGGGGTAGCCACTTGAAGACCTCTGCTGATATGAGGTTCTTCTAAATACCGTTATCAATGATGAAGTGTGGTGGAGTGCCTTTCACCCACATCTATTAATGAAAGAGGTGCTCGCCTTCCTCCAGCTCATTAGGTTCACCGGGATGGATCCTGGTGGTAGCAACGATGGCACTAGGTTCCATGTAAATGATCCATCTCCCATTTTCTGGTTCTGAATCAGAGTCAGAACTTGCATCTAATTAATATTATTTCACCTCAGCCACCAATGACTACTTTGAGTGGCATTTGGCAGTTTTATGATAGGGGCTCTTATGGAAGTCACAACACTTCCCAATATCATTCTTCGTATTTCAATTTTCCTTATTTGCTTGTGGCTTGGACCAGTTTTCCTAAGGTTTCCCATATTTTATCTATGCTATTTTCTAGGGGTTGGGGATTCCCTTTCCATGCTTCTATGTGAGGGGTTCCCAGACCTAAACTATTGCATCTTTTGTTTACACTTCTATTCGATTTTGATTTCATATCGATAAGCCGCACCTAAGGATGAGATGTCCAAAAAATCCATTTTTGTCTGGATGTATCTATGCAGACCTTGATGATACTTGAGAGCTAGATGTTTCTCAAAATATTTGATGCCCATCTTGGTGCACAATATATGTAAGACATTAGTGAACTCTAGCACTATTTGGTCTCTTTCTTTCCGTAGTATGGTCCATCTTGTATACTAGTCGTCATAACTTCCAATAGTGTAGTATTGTTCCTTAATAACATCCCTGAAGGAACCCCAAGTGGGTGCAATTGCAAATAATGTGGATCCCTATATTTCCTTGTTCTCACAGAAAGTATCCTGCCAATATTTGACATGGGGGACAACCTTGAGGAGTGCAAATGTAATATTTTCTCTATCAAAAAATGTGTGGACAAAAAAATAGCCTTCTAGAAGATTTAACCATTTATCTATGGAATCCGCATCTATTTGAACTTAAAATATAGGAATATCAAAATTTATATACACCTTGAAGGGGACGGTGCCTCCGCTTGAGGTGGATGCATCGCTTGTTGGCAGTCATCGAATGATTTGTGCAAATCTCTCCATCATCTCATTCATATGTCGCTTGAGGGAATCCTCAAGGAATATCTTAAAAGGATTGGATGTACCTTTGTATTTCATCTCACCCACCATGGAAGGTTTCTTGGGCATGTGAGAGAACTTGTCCTCAAGAGAAACAAGTTCGAGACCCAACTCTCTATACCCTGACCATGTGAGATACATGCATAAAAAGAAACGACAAGGAGCAGACTTCTCTGATACGATTGATATGGATTTATGAGTGGAACGAAATGAAAACACATATTTATAATATTAACATAGATACACTGTGAATAATAACATAGATACAGTAAACGTTGACTTCTATTAAATAAGAAATATGTTGAAACTGTAAAATCTAGACTGAAAAAAAGTTTTCTATAATGATGGAAGCTTATCTCTGAGAAGATATGCGATGGTCGCGTTGATAAAAAATAAGTTGAGTACAATGACGCTTTGAAGGAATTTTTAAAATAAACATGAATACAAAAACCCTATACATCCAAAAACCTAACCCTAGGATATGAAGTGCCAAAATTCATGTGGGACTTATTAGGGTAAGTTAGTACTTCAACTTTATGGGGTCATAACTTTTGCATATGATCTTTGTTTAAGGCGCAAAATAGCTCATTGGAAAGGTATCGAAGAGGAGATTAATTTTGAGGGATCAATTAGAGTTTTTATTATCATTGAGGTTCCTTATCATGAAAAAAACATTGTTTAGGCCCTCAAAATGGCCCTAGAAGTTTGGTACCTGAAAAATTGCTAAAAATAGTAAATTGTCAAAGGATTATCTTGTGCCAGTTGGAATATTTGGGTGGCCACCAAGATCCTCCTAGATCACTCATATAGGAAAAATAAAGTTACATTGTAGGATATTTATTTTATTAAATAGGAAGGGCACAAGGAGGAACATGAATAACTATTTGAAATGAAGCAAATCGTAGTACTTCATGACACATTAGATAAAGAGTCTAGGTTTGAGTCAGAAGAAAATCCTACATAATCATTTGAAGAAAAGAGAAAGGAAGAGTATAAAAAGGAAGATTAATCTAAGGAAACACATGTTGAAGACTCAAATAAAGAAGGATCAATATCTAACGTCGTTGTATATTTCCACCTACACCACTCAAAGAAATAAAATTCATGAAGTCAAGGGAATGAGCATCAACAAATTTATCACGGATCAACATGGAACCAAAGAGAAAACGAATATGAAGGAACATGGAAGAGCAAAATAAATACATGGAGATAAAAGTAGTCCAGTGAAGACATGGATCCCAAGAAGAGATCAAAATAAATATCAAGGAAAGGCCATAGTTGGACCTCATATCCACATTTCACTAGGATGGATGGATGTTCATGCATGGTACCAATTGAATACATTTATTAGTAGGTCATATTATATCACTTCTTCACATGTTTCAAGGATGAAACATGCCAATGAGAATGGAATGGAATGCACCTATGAATGACGAAATGGGATAATATGGGGTATCTAGGGAGGTACCTAAGGGGATGATGAATGTAATGTTTCCATAATATTGGAATATGCCCACTATATAATTAAAAGGAAATAATATGATAATAAGGTGTAGTTGGCATAAAACCCCTATGAATACTCATGATAAAGTATAAATATACATGAATATCATTATATTATATATGTGTTGGATTGTATTTTTATGTAGAAAGAATGTCCTTGTTAGGTCAAACTTGAATTAGTGAGAGAGGAAAAGATTTTAGGTCAACAATGGTGGTTTCAGGTGCATGGTTTTGGTAGCCCATGGTTTTAGAGATCATGAATTACATATAATGAAACCATTTAAAATACTAGTGATACTCCATTGCAATGAGTAAATAATTGGGTGGTGAAGGATCACTTGGTCGGGGCCAATAGGTTGGTTGTCTTTGTGAGTTTTGGTAAAGGGAAATAATAGATCTATTGTTGGATGGTTTTTCTGTAAGGATTTTTAATTATAAATATCCTTTGATTTATGTGTGTATGTTGCTATATCCTTTTTATTTTTATCTCTATTGAACTTTTATTTTCTTACAAATGGTATCAAAGCGATGAGGTGAATGATCATCGGCTATTAAAGTATAGACATGTATGGATAGGCTGAGCTAGCCATGTGATTTCAACATTGAGATTTGAAGAGCATTGGGTTTGGGATTGAAGTGTGCAACAACATTGAATTCCAAGATTTAGACGACAATGATAATGTAAGGAGGGAGGATTTGAAATGATAATGAAGCAATGAAAAACAAAATTTAACATTTTGTTGCAGTTGAATGTAAATGGGAATACAACTATAACACAAGTTTAGTCATGGGTACCCTGAGTCTAAAATTTCACCAATAAACTCTAGACATAGACCTAGGTGATAGGGGGGCATGTAGGATTCTCAGATACCTTCACTTTTAGGGAGGTTTGGATTTATTAGGTCATGGGAAACCCTAAGTAAATTTTAAATGGGGAATGTTAGGTTAAACTTGACTCGGTGAAAGAGTCAATTTTTTTAGCTCAACAATGCTAGTTTCGGGCACATGGTTTTGGTATATCATGGTTTTAGAGCCTATGGGTTACATGCACTAAAATCCTTTAAAATAATAGTGATACTCCATTTTAATGAATAAAGACTTTATTGGTGAAGGATCACTTGGATGGGATAGGAGGTTGGTCAACTTGATCAGTTTTGGTAAAGGGTAATAATATATCTATTGTTGGATAGTTTTTCCAAGATAAATGTCATATGATTTAGGTGTGCATGTTTCTACTTCCTTATTATTTTTATCTCTCTCTCATTTTTATTTCCTAGAAGGAGTGTGGAGTGATTCCTTCCATAAGGAGTATTTTATGGTGTTACCCTACATTAAGGGATCATTTATCTATATTCTTGGTGTTGTTCATGGTGAATGTTTAGTATCTTGGTTTTTTAAGGGTTTATATTGGGAGTTTTATGGTTGTTTATCTCTTATATGTTTTAATTTTTAATACAATGATCTACAAAATTCTTCCTTCATCGGTGAAATACAACACTTTCCTTTCATCAATGATCTCCAAAATTCCCCTTCCATCACCAATCCCCAAAATTATCTCATTTTCAAACCAAAAATGTGTTCACTGGCAAGCCCCAAAACTTGTCCCATCGGTGAACTTCAAATTTGTTTTCATCAGCAAGCCCAAAAATTCATCCTATTGGTAAAATTCAAAAAACGTCTTTCAAAGAGCTTCAAATTTTTTTATTAGTGAACTTCAAAAAAATTCTATCGACAGACTTCAAAATAAATTCTTTCAGTAGAATCAAAATTTTTCCTTTCAACAAATTTCAAAATTATTGTTCATCAAGAAATTGAAAAATTCTTCCTTCATTGAAAAAAAAAAAAAAAAATTCCCCCATCAACGGATTTAAAAATTCTTCTGGAACACTAAATTTTTTTCATCGTGGAAATACAAAATTCACTTCGGTGAACTACTAAGTGATGTCCATCATCAAAATCCAAAATTTTCTTCAGAGACATAAAAAAAAAAATTTCATCGTCGAGCTATAAAATGATCTCCATCGCCAAGCTTCAAAAATTTTCTTCAACAAACTCAAAAAAAAAAATCATTGCCAAACTACAAAATTCACTTTATCAAAATACAAAATTGCCTCCATCGTCGAACTTCAAAATTTCATTTAGTGAACTCAAATATTCCTTTTCATTGCCAAACTACAGAACACTCTCATCGATGGACTCAAATATTTGGTTTTTGCTGAGCTCAATTTTGTTTTTCATCGTTGAACTAAAAAGTGTAGTTCTGTGAACTCAAAAATTATTTTTCATCATTGAACTACAAAATGCACTTCAATGAACTACAAAATGGTCTCATCAATAGAATCAAATTTTTAACTTTTGACAAACTCAAATTTTATTTTGTTTTTTTCTTTTCTAACCAAATCCATGATGAATATGGACCATTGATTCCAACAACAAATGTCATCTCAGTTAATTGAATTTTCTAAGCTACATAACCACCATGAAAACATGAAATTTGACCTTCCATGTGAAATTCAATTACAAAACTTGTAGATTGATGCAATCAATCATCTCTTCAACAATTTTGAGTGCAAAGTTTTCCTCAATTTGCTTAAAATTTTGGGGATTTCACTCCCACTTTATAAATTTCCCCAAATTCAATGCATAGTGAAAATCTTCTCCGGTGAATTTTTCAAATTCATATAGGTATTTGGCCCAATGGGGTCTGTTGTTAAGACATTGATACTTGATACCAATCTGTGATGAACCCAACTCTCTTGTTGGGCACATCACTCAAATAAATTTGACATAACACATATTTGATACAATTTTAATATGAATGCATTCATGTAGCATAATAGAAACAACTCATGCAACCATTGATAATATATAATTCATGAATGCAAATTGTTTAAAGGCAAAAAAACAAAATTCAAATATACACAACATGGAATAAGTGGAACACAAAATCATAGCATTAAAATTGTAAATAAATATTGATCAAAACTATTATCTTTATAAATATTTACACAACGGACTACACACAATGAATGTTCAACAAAACGATAGATTTTATTTCATTAGTTATCTCAATAGAAGGTCACTCCCAAGATGGGTTTATGATTCCAAAATGATGATAGGATCATATGGTTGGATAATTTCCACTCTAATACCCCAATACGTAGTAAATTAACAGTTGTGTGACTCCTACATCAATTTTCACTGCCCAACTCTCTTCCCCGTCAGTATGAACAACCAAAGGAATGGGATTTCATTCTCTACACCTCAATCCTTTAGAAAATATCCATTCATTTCATGTCTCTAGTATAGACTGCTGCAATAAGAGTGCTCACAACAACATTTAAAAATAATATTTTGAGTAATTTCAAAGTATAAAATCACTTATAGGAAGTTCAATATTATTCTTAGTATAATTACCATATTGAACAAGCTATCTTAAATACCCACTATGGATACCTAGTCTTTCCCAGTGTTAAACTCTGATTTTTCTTCACTTCCCACTATTCTGAAATATACTCCCTCTCTACTTGAATTCTCATCTCTTCTCTCACATGATCGTTTGACTCTCACCATTTTCTAAAATGATTGTACTCAGCCCATGTTATTTCTCACTCAATGTCTTACATGCATTCAATGATACATTTCTCATCATGAGTGTACTCATCCCATGTTTTCATTACTAATTGATTTGAATCTCTCACACAACCCCTTACATGCATTCAATGATAGGATTTAATAATTCAAGGGAGGATTTAGATGGTTAATGACAAATTGCTTTGGGAAAAATGACATGGGATTATAGGCATGTGGGATTTTCCCCAATCCCCTTTCACCCCCCTCTCTTCTAGAATCATAGGCCCCCTGTGACTATGGTCCTTGTCCATCTACATCTGGTGATGTATTTCATTTTATTTTTATCCATGTAAAATGTTAACATATTACATCACTTGTCCCTTGGAAATTCATCATATATACAATTATACATTTCTAATTTGAGGATATGAATGAGGGTGTTACGTGGATTATATATATTTTTTTCTCTTGTAATTATTTCACATTCCCACATTAGATTTAAATTTCAAAATATTGTAACCTTCTCTCCAATATTTTCAATCATAAAAATAAAATGCTAAAACAAAATAATTAATCAGTTAGAATTTTTTCATCTTCAGATCGAATAGACAAAACACATTCTTACTAGGAAATCATCACCATCTATCATTATCATCACTTTCATCATATTTATATCTTATATCCTATGGACGTATACCAATTTTAATATATATTACTATCGTTATTTCTTTAACTGAAAAATTATCTTAGATTACAAATTTGTTTAAGGATATTAATAAATATAATACAATAAATATTTATATCGTATTCATATTTTGATCCAACATATATGATATAATATTAAAATTTAATAGCTTATTGCATGGAGAAAAAACAAATGAATTTTGTAGCAGAGTGTGTAGGAGATATGTAATGGAGTACGACTTAGAAATCATAGTGAGGAGATATGTAATGGAGTATGACTTAGAAATCCTAATGAATAAAATTTGAGGTCTCTCATATAAAAATGAGAAATTCAAAAATCATAGCAGTAATATTGATATGTGTCAGAGAAAGAATCACACTATTTATAATTATAAGTTATTAATTTATAAAAACAAAGACGATTATGAAATTTTTTCTATATTTTTTAAAATGATAAATATAAATGATAAATATAAATTAATTATATGTTTATACATTTTAAAGATGTCAAATAGACTAAAGATAATTTCAATGGATAATATTTATCATCATAATAATAAGGGCAAGTGCAAGACATTGATGGATTAAATTTGGCAAGCCATGTAGTAGGAGTGTGTGCTCAAAAGAACATGTGTGTTCATAGGAATATGCATGTGTTCCTAAATACTTAGGTTTGTAGGTGGTCGAACCTCCATGAGACATGCCACGTAGGTTTATTGGAAAGGACACGCGTGTGTTCCTCCTAATATTTTTTAAAAGAGGTCGTGAGCGTGATTTGTGGTCATTGTACACAAACCATGCTCACATTTCCACTCTTATTGAGAGAATTGAAGAGATAGAGAGGAGATAGAGAGGGAGGATATTGTCTAGGTATGTTCAATTTATCATATTTTAACTCAATTTAGTAATTTCCATTTTTTTTTTTGCTTCCAAGAATCAAAATTAAAAAAAAAATTGTAATTTTGTATTTTAATTTAAAAACCAACCTAATTTAGATGTCGTCGCTTTTAAATTGTAGCATATATAATATAATGGAACCCCGAGACAATGTAAACCACTCAGAAGGAAACTAAGAAGATCAAAACCCCAACCCACCACAACCAACCAATGTAAACACTCAAATTGAAGAGGAGTTAGCTATATTAAGAACCCTTAAGGAACAATTAAGGGACACTAGAGAGCCTAGCAAAGTCTCGTTGGCCACTTATTTGGAAATCATTGTTAATTCCATTGCAAGTTCCCAAGGTAAATTGAAATTTAGTTTTTATTATAGAGAAAGAATGTATGATTACTACAACACTAGTTTGGATAGAAACCAAGTGAAAGAGATGGGAATTTCAAAACCACAAATATTGTTTATTTTTAGGGATCCTAGAAATGGAAAAGAACTACCATTGAACAAGAAATGCATCTCCATTGACTAGTGTATCCATCCCCATATTAGTCAAAATTGGATGGATAGGTGGTATATGGTTTTTGATAAATCCCCCTACAATAACATGGACGTTCCCCTATATTTTATGAGAAAATTATGGCTTGATTTTATTATGGGTAAGCATGTCAACTACTTTGACATCAAATAATTATAGGGGGTGGGTTTAGGGTCTACACAGGATCAAGAGCATTCTAGGAGCGACCCCATGTTAGTTCCTCATCCCCCCAGGCAAAGGCCTGATCCCCTAGCAAGAATCCTCCTATTGTAGAGAGATTGAAAAAGGTAAATCTAGCCATTTCATCACTGACTCATAGCCTAGTGCAACACAATATACGTGTTTCACTATCTGGGCAAGAGGTGTATGCCAATGAAATTGATAGAGGGGTTGGAGGTTCATAATGCACAATAGATTACAATGAGGAGAGGGAACATGGAAATAATAGTTGTCCATGGAACCTCACAGATGCTCGATCTATGGGGAGATATGATATGGTCCTATAAATCCCAGTGGACAACATAGCTTCATGGAGAAGGTTAGTACTAGAGCCCTCTTTATGTTCTTCATCATTATATATTTATTTTGTATTATGTATATTTATATTGATATTTTATTGTATGTTTTTTTGCAGTTGGTATTTCCTAGAAAAATACCCTCTACGCGATGGATCTGTCAATGCCTATCCCAAACATTGATGCAACAATAGAGGTTTCCTATTCATTGGGTGCACCACACACTAAAGTATGTGTCAGATATAATAAATTCACCTTATCCATTTCTTTATTTTATGACATACTTGAATTTTTAATCTTATTTTGTTTCTACAAGATTTTGGAGTAGACGGTGTCAGGGACTATCCATCTAGTATGGACAAGTCACCTCCATCACATGTATCATGTGTATAGTTAAATATCATATAATTATGAAATTGTTTGTGTTTATGTTTTTGAATTTTACTAGTTGGTACTAATAGTTAAATTTTATTAATCTGTATGTAGGTTGTAGATATATTTGTTAGATATAGTACTTTCCCACTCCTTGGGCACCTGGGTGTTGCTTCTGGGTTATCGTTTTCCAGGCCTAGGGAATTTTAGTTACTGGTATGACCTGCAACACCCCTATTTCCCCCAACTTGTAATTAATCATTAATTATGATTACCATGCTATGGCATGTGAACAATGTAAATGTATTATTGTTTGAATTGCCAATAAATGATTGTGGGGGTGAATCCTTGAAGTACTAGCCATGATATCACTAAAGGAAATAATGGGAAAACTATAAGAGGGGGTTCCTTTGGTCAAATTACCTCAAATTTCCACTTGTTGGGAATAATGAACCCCCTTCAGATCCCATGGAGATGAATCATTTAATGAAGCAAGGAATGTTGGTTGAATACTCAATGACACCCATGAATGAAAACATGATATGGATGAGGAGACAAAATCTTGTCATCCCAAAGTACCATAGAGTCCTACGGAACCAGTGTAACACCCTTCTGTCCCCCAGCTTGTAATTAAAAATTAATCATAATCACCATGCCATGGCATGGGAACAATGTAAATGTATTATTTTTTGAATTGAAAACAACTGATTGTGGGGGTGAAGACTTGAAATTACTAGCCATGATATCACTAGAGGAAAGAATGTGAAAACTATAAGAGAGGGTTCATTAAATCGAATGACCCCAAATTTCCCCAAGGAGGAATCAATTAATGAAGAAAACACTAGTGGTTGAACAACCAACCACCCTATGAATGGAAGCATGGTCTAGCTGAACAATGTCAGCCAGAAATACCATAGGGTCCTACAGAACCAGATTGACTGGAGTTTCATTTTGAAAGAAGGAACAAGACATGGAGAGAAACTTCCTAAACAGGAGAGAAGATAGACAAAATAGGACACACGGGAAGAGACAGAGATAGAGAGACATATCTCTAGCTGAGAATGAGAAGAAGGTCACAAGCTTGATGCTGAGGGAGAATCTGATAAACCTCATTGAGGTCGTGACAGAGAAAACAAATCTATGAGAGTATGCTAAGAATGGGACCTGAGCATAAAGTGTTCCTCATAGAACAATTTATACTTGATGTTGGGGAAGCATCTGATAAACCTTGCAAAAGATGTGAAAGAGAAAGGATAATTGAGAATTGGCATAAATTCCCTAGTGATATCATGGCTTGGCACGGGGGTGGCCAGAGCGCTAAGAATGAATTCCTCTGAGCCTATGGCTGGGTGGAAAGGAGAACACCCATAGTTAGTTAGTTAGATGCAACTTGAAATAGCTAAGTATTCTCATATCCTCTGTAATTTAATTGTAAGTGTAAATTAAAATTAGATATCCTATGAATGTTTCAGGAATGTGCATATTTTCTTAATGATTATACTGTATCCCTTTAATTATGCCTGATTTTGTATTTAAGAAAGTAACGAATTATCTGGCTTGTATATGTAAATGATAGATCCCTGTGGTGGCTCAAGTTAAAATAAATGAACTATGAGTTCGCCTACCTTGGGCCTAGTTTCCCATGTGCATGTCGACACTCCGAGTCATTCTAAGTCTCCTAGAGGAAGTAGTTTGTTAAGATGAGGAGAGGTAGTGAATGTATGCACCGAGTCTCTACAAGGCGGGCAAAGATCGAGAACCTATTAAGTTCTAGAGTTGATGAATGAGCGCAAGGGGTGCACGAAAGAACTCCTCTAAGTTTTAAGTTCAGTAGAAATAGTGCAAAGTGACTAAGTATTTGAGAACTTACGAATCTCAGGAAGGATAAAAAGATTCAAGTCTCAAGAGGGAATATCCTTTTGTTTGGAAGAAAAATGGATGAGATTAGTTTGGGAGGAGCCGTATCTCTTCACGATCGTCGGCTCTAGAGAAGGAACACGAATGTTAATCCTTTGAGCCCTTTGGACTTTCTAGGTTTGACAAATTGGGAATATTTTTCATACAGAAGGTGAATCACCTGAAGTCCTGAAGTCCCAAAGTTAATCTGGGTCGTAGATATGAGGATTCCTAGGAACTATCTCAACCATTGGCTCTGTGATGTAGTCATCCTGACGTTGACCTCTTTAGGAGGACAGGGGTGTTGTAACATCAAAATACCCAAAGGTTGTAGTCACGAAGTAATGTGGACCGTGGATCTATGGATTCTTTAGAACCCTTCTTGATCGTTCGATCATGGGGACACGTGTATCATGGTGAGATAAAGTGGGAGCCCACTTGTCGAGTGAAAGAATTGTCAGATATGGACACTTTATGGAAAGGTAAGGGGAAATTGATGACCTGACGCAGGTGTCACATATTCTTATTAGAGTGTTTTGGGATGGACTATGTCCCTATAGGAATGGCCTAACAACGAGACCCAAGGGAACCTCGAGAAAAAGTTATGAGATGTATATATTTGTGGTTACTTGGATACCCTTGGACCCTTAGATCTAGGCTAAAGTAAGCCTAACGTTGACTGACTCTGGGAGAAAAGAGGAGTTTGCATCAAAAAAATCTTGAAGACCTGGGAGCAGAAGCAGATCGAAGTCATTCGTCAGTAGAGGAAAGGTGTTAGCAGATCCTTCATTTCAGAGGATAACCACTTCAGAGAAAGTGGGGTTGCATGGATGGAGGACTCCCGAAGGCCGAAGCACCAAAGTCAATCATGACCATTGATAGTGGAGGACACATGTTAGGAGATATGACACTCTGGAAGGATTTCACTTCAGACATTTTCATTTATGATTACTTTAGAATTCATTGAAGCATAGAGTCCCGAATTAAATTAGAACCGTTGATGTTCTATGGGTGCTTGGCATAAGATCGCATAGTCCAGAGACTTGGCACTCCAAAAGACTCAGGGCGAGGTGTTTTGGAATTCACTAAAGCCTGGAGGCCCAAAGTAATCGTGGGTCATTCATATTGAAAGAGAACGGGGACCATTGATCCCCGTAGCATACCTGAAGTTCATTGAATCAATAGTTAGAGATATTTGTGGTGTCATAAGTTGAAAATATTTAGAGCCTGAAGCTTCGAAGCACCGAAATAGGTGCCTATTGTCTTGGCATCTAGTCATAGCCCATGGTTGTATTCTATTGTAGATGGAGGGAAGGGGCTAGGCCTGGAATTAAAATATGAAGACCAAACACTAAATTCACCGATAGCCTATGAGTTAGCCAAGGACCAAGCCTAGTCATTGGATTGGTTGCAGGATGGATCTATTCCATAGATTTAGGAACGTTGGAAGCTCCAGGATGTTGAAGAATGCAGGATCAAGCATATTGAGTCATATCTACATGGAATCCATGTGGTTTCGACCAATGAATGCCTAAGGAAATTGGGAGAGGTATATCTTCAAGTTCTGAGCTTAGTTTGAGCATGGAGACTATGGTTGGAAATCTCTAAATGAGTAGAATGTGATAGTGACCCCAATTGGAGGATTTGATTACTTAAGGGAATGGAATTTTTATGTCCCATCCCTAGGAAAGATACTCAGTGGTTGGGTGTGTTAAAAATTGGTATCAAAGTACAGAAACAAAACTTGTCCTTCATGGGATCATGTATGAGTCATATGGAAATATTTTTGGAGGAATTTAAGGGGTAACACCCTATCTTACCACATTCCTAAGAGGTTTAGTCAAATCTCTACCAAAGAGAGGAATGCCTATTGTTATTTATAGATGTTTTGGCGTTTCCAAATAAAGAAGTTGACTTCACTATGAAATTGTATGTGTTGTTGTACAATCATAAGATTTGGTTACCAAGGCTAAGATGAGCCTATAGAGAATATTACTACCAAACATAAATTTTATGAATAAGTTCCTTGTGTAGAAGGATGTAGATTAAAACAAAGTTGGGATTTTACCCAACGATATTGAATCATGCTAGTCTGTGGTGAAGGAAGCCTATCATTTCTTTGGGAAATGATAGTCATTCCTACAAGAGTGGGATTATGTTGATGGGCAGTAATAGCAAGATTTGGATGTGAATGGATCGAAAGAATCCATAGCAGTAATAATTACTGCTTTAATGAAGGGTTAAACCTTGTGTATGTGTATAATACCTCACAATCATAGGAATGAGTCTGGTGACCATTCTCTGAAAAGGGAGAGCATGTGTATCTCTCGGGTTTCGAAGGGAACTAGAAAAAGAATTTTGTTTATGTGTACAAGAATTTTTGGGAAGGGATTTTTCTAATCAAGACGATAAATAGAGCTATAGAGATATAGAGTGATTGAATGAGAAATCACAACAACCTCCCTTGCCTGGTGGATAGGAAACTAATCTTTGAGAATTCTTGTGGGAGGAGGAGAGTGGCCTCCATTCTTGACTATTGCTGAATAAAAGGAAGAATTATAGGTGTAATGGTTAATACTGATTATGACCTAAAGATACTCTAGATTTTTGAACTACAATACTTAGTAAGTAACGTAACTCGAAATTGGATTTGACTTTAAGGAAATAGTCCAAATGATATTAGACATTAAATTGTTATAATTAAGTGAAAATGGTTGACTAAATGTTGATCCTGAATTTGGTAAAGGAAGTGTTGGGACACCTCTAGAAGCCCAATGGGTCATATTGACATCTAGTGGTGGATGGTAGCCATATAGTTATAGTTGTACCCTAGTGAAGGGAATTTAGAAAAGAATTTCCTTGATCAAAAAGTTTGTTGATCAAGACCAGTTGGAAGCTAGATTGGTTGTTTTATCACCTTGGGCATGGTTATAATTTCCCATACTGTATTTATGAATGGGAAATGTTTTAATGAAAGTTGATGCAAGAGTGTTTTGTTTCTAGTTCTTATCACATAGAAAGGGAAACATAGTCATGACTATGTTTGTTAAACTATCAGGTGGATATCTTGTGAATGAATGCAAGCCCTCAACTGAGAGGGAAGCTCAGTGTTGAGTGTCCCTATGAGGCTTGTCATAAGGATGGAAAAAATATCCTTGGAGGAGGATATGGAAGTCTAATATGTCCATGTGCATGCATGACATGGAAAGGGTGCAAACAATGAGCTTGCATGATGAATGTTTGGCTAGGTTGGTATGTGTTTGAATGCATGGGTTAATGCATTGTGAGGATTCTTGACATGAAGACTGATATTAATACCAATTAGGTATGAAATATATTAAATGTGCAAGTGATGCACATGCATTATATAAGGATAAATGCATACTAAAGGAACAATATTGTTTCCTTGATGAGTGATATGTAAGGCAAGAATTGCACTTGCCAATATTAAGTGAATACTATGGATGCATGGTTGACTCCATTTTGAAGAGTCATGAACGTTATTTTTTTCGATAGCTTAAGGGGAAGGTGCTCCATTCCCTCAAGAAAGACTAGTATACATTGAAGAAAAAGTGAACGATCAAGGATTCTTTATTGTCATGATAAGAGGCAAATGATTTTTCCTTTGAGGGTCAAATGAGAATGATTTTGAACAATCCTAAGTTGACTAATTTTAAAGTAGAGATGTATGTAGGTTGTGAAATATACCCATGACATGTACGCAAAGGCTTATGATTATGCATATGGTTAAGAACATCATGGATATAAGCTAACAAAACCAGGATATGTGTGGATACATAATTTGGACGCATGACAAAGATGAATGTTTATATTCCTTATGAAATATTTGGTACCCAGCTAAAGACAACTCAAGGTTGAGGCTATCACAGATAGTGAAGTATATGCAATAAGGAAGTTGCAGGGTGAAGGAGTTCCCTATGGAGGAACTATGTTAAGACTATGTCAGGAGAACAAAGTCACAACCTTAATGATTGTTGAGAATTAAGAAGTGAGCTACAAGCTTATATATATATATATATATATATATATATATATATATATATATGTATGTATGTATGTATGTATGTATGTATGTATGTATGTATGTATGTATGTATGTAACAATTATGGATTACATTTTGAGAAACATCATGTAATGAATAGAGTATTAATAATGAATCTTGACCATTTTGATAACCGAATGGTAACATGCAAGATGCACAATTTCACGATTCATTATGGGAAAAATAATTTGCTATTAAATCATGTTGATGTATCCTAAGAGTTAGGATGAGACTAACCAAGGATGTTGAAGAAAATAGTAGAAAGATCACAATACAAAGTATATTGCATAAGTAAAGGGGGAGAAAAGGAGGAACAATTTTCTCACCCCAAGGACCCTGAATTGTTTAATAGAGCTGTAGGATTAAAAGATAAGTTATGGAAACTAGTACAACTAGTCAAAGGAAAATAAACCCCTTGAGTATGATTAAATGAATAGGCATGGATGAGCCGCATTAAGTAAATCCAGCGAGGCCTTGGAAAGTAACTCAGTTGGATTGAAAGCTCAAGCTTGTGTAGAAGAGTTGGACCAAGGAATATTTCTTTGAATCCTTCATGGATGTTTTTGTATTTCTCTAGTATGAAAGATGGATTTACTAATGTAGGTAAGTGTCTAACATCATAAGGATTATAGTTACATGAATGTAGAAGAAATTGAAAATTGTTTGTGTTTCATTTGTGGAAAAATTAAGGATAATGTGAAAAAGTGCATAAGGATATGCTAGAGAATATCTGAAAAAGTTTTGTTGAAGTGATACATACATTTTGACCTTGCCTTACAATTAATTTAGTCATGATGTATGACATGTGTACAAAGGAACTGGAGCTATTGAGAAAGACAGTTGCCAATGGAGAACAAACTCAAGCAAAGGATGACTATGAGAAGGTGGTTGTTAAAATAATGTTGAAGGGACTTTAAAAGTCCCCATAAGGCACAATTGATGAGGTAATATCAGAGAGGGTGCCAATGTCTAGGACATGTATACACATATTTGTGCATGTATGGTATGAGGTATGAATGGAATTGGTAAGAACCTCCTTCTGAAATATATTAATGATATGAACATAATTTTGAAGTAGTTGTTGTATACCATCGATACCCAAGTATGATACAATTCAGTAAAAGAACCCACATAGTAGAGAGAGGAAGTCTATGACAACCAAAGATTATTTATAATCCTTGTGATAAAATTAAGGAAGAATGCTTGGGTGCATTCAAGAGAAACTATAGTTTCATATGTACATGATTTGGGATCATGATCATCCTATAGCTGGAAGCATAGTTCTGTTGCAATAATGAATCAAGATAAATAATACATATGGTGAAGAGCTTGGATAAGATCCAACGCACCATGGAAAAGTAATTATCATAGAGTGGGGAAAACTTTAAATCAATGAAAGGGTACATTGGGTGTGAATGCGGCCATGTAAATTGGCACATTGATTAAAGGCATTTGATATCTGAATTACATTTTGAAAATTTTAGTAGGAGGAAATGATGCATAGGTAAGGGATGATGTTTCCTTCTATGTCTTACAACTGTTAGAATGCACAAGTTAAGAAAGGTTGTGATGAAATTTTAAATGTGGTGAGAATATACATACATATA
>ML786520.1:151170-176234 GCA_009831015.1 Picea engelmannii | reverse complement strand
GTTGTAAGCCCATAAGGAAGACCAATTTCAAGTTGAGCCAAACTAAAAGGAATGATATTTCCTTTTTGAGAAAGTGAATTTGATCGTTTGTATGCACATTTATGAAATTGTTTGTGAGCGACTGGAAGTATGTGACAAAAATATAATGTGCATGAGAACTAACAATTTATTTGGCTGAGGAATGTTGATAGTGCAGGAAGAAAGAGTCTTGGATATGGAAGTATTGTAAGCCCATAAGGAAGACCAATTTCCTATTGAGCTAAAATTCCATGGGGAGGAAAGTCGCATGCTTGTGAATTTGTTCCCTATGTGGAAAAAATATGGAAAAACAAAATGTGGAATTCGAAATCTATAGGTGACATATTTGCAATAAAAATTTTGAAATTTAGATTTTATGATGATGTCTCATGAATTTTTGTATACCTGTGATACAGGTGAGAAGAAAATATTTTTCCAGAAAGGAAATATGAAGGTTGTCAAGATGAGAAGCATAAGAGAGGCTATTTTTTAGACGTGAGAACCCCATGGTAAGCCGTGATCACCTGGAATATGTTGTGTTGAGGTAACACGAGCCGAAGGGATGCCTCGATAGAAACAGTCTGAGGGATGCCTTAACTGTAAGGCTCAATGAAGTCTCTATAATTCTTCCTGTGTGAGAAAACCTTGACAAGCCAAGATGGATCACCCAAGAAACTGTATAGTAGAGAAGGGGATGCTCGATCCTGGGCCTGGAGGGTGAGTGAATGCAAGGAAGAAGAGACTCTGATAGTTATTGAAAAATATTGATTGGGATCATTCACACAATGGGTATGTTAAGGAAAAAAAGTTATCCAAGATAACAAGACAACCAGTTGGATGAAAATCTACGAATTGCACAGATAAGTATTGTGCTAGATTATGAAATTTTCCTCTTGAATTTTCAACAACAATAAGATTTTTTCGCATAAAATTGTGATTAATATGCTTGTTGTCCCAAAATTATTGAAGGTAGGTGACAAAGGCCAAGGGTCTGGAAAGGGCCTAACTAAGAAAGAGTATCAACATTTATGAAAAAACTGAATGAGAAAGGCCTGGAAGGTGTTACCGAGAAACAACACCGAGGACGGTGTTGCTTTTAAGGGGGAGGAGATTGTAACACCCCTGTTTCCTCCAACTTGTAATTAATCATTAATGCTAATCACCATGCTATGGAAAGGGAACAATGTAAACGTATTATTGTTTGAATTGCAAACAACTAACTATGGGGGTGAATACTTGAAAGTACTCTCCATGATATCACTAGAGGAAAGAATGTGAAAACTACAAGAGAGGGTTCATTATATCAAATGACCCAAAATTTCCCCAAGAAGGAATTAGTTAATGAAGAAAAGACCGGTGGTTGAACCATCAACCACCCCATGAATGGAAGCATGGTCTAGCTGAATAATGTTGGCCCAAAGTATCATAGGGTCATGCAGACCCAGACTGACTCAATTTCCTTTGACAGAAGGAACAAGACAGGTGGAGAACCTTCCTAAAGGGGAGAGAACACATACAAAAGAGGATACATGGGAAGAAATAGAGAGAGAGAGAGATCTCCAAATGAGAACAAGAAGAAGATCACAATATTCATGTGAGGGAGCATCTGATAAACCTCATCGAGGCTATGACAGAGAAAGAAAAACTCTGAGAGTATGTAGAGAATGGGATCTCAACAGAAAGACACGAGCTTGATGTTGGGGAAGAATATGTTAAACCTCGCAGAAGATGTGAAAGAGAAAGGAACATTGAGAATTGGCATAAATTCCCTAGTGGTATCATGGCTTGGCATAGGGGTGGCCAGAGTGATAAGAATGAATGCCTCTGAGCCTATGGTTGGGTGGAAAGGCCATAGCCATTTAGTTGGCTGCAACCTGAAATAGATAACTATTCTCATATCCTATGTAATTGAATTGTAACTGTAAATTAAAGTTAGATATCCTATGAATGTTTCAGGAATGTGCATATTTTCTTAATGATTAGACTATATCCCTTTAATTATGTCTAATTGTGTATTTAATAAAGAAAGCAATTATATGTCTTGTACACGTAAATGCTTAAGCTTTGTGGTGGCTCAAGTTAAAATAAATGAACTATGAGTTCGACGACCTTCGGCCTAGTTTCACGTGTGCATGTCGACACTCCTAGTCGTTTTGAGTCTCCTAGAGGAAGGAGTTTGTTAATCTCATGAGAGGTAGTGCATGTATGCACCAAGTCTATATGAGGAGGATAGATACTGAGAACCTATTAATTTCTAGAGTTGATGAATGAGTGCAAGGGGTGCGCGAAAGAATTCCTCTAAGTGTTAAGTTCAAGGGAAATAGCGCAAAGTGCCTAAGTATTTTAGATCTGACGAATCTCAAGAAGGATAGTGAGATTCAAGTCTCGAAAGGGAATATTATTTTGTTTGGAAGACAAATGGATGATATTAGTTCGGGAGGAGTCGCAACTCTTCATGATCGTCAGATCTAGAGAAGGAACGTGAATGTTCATCCTTCAAGCCCTTTGGACTTCCTAGGTCCAACAAATTGGGTATATTCGTCATACAAGAGGTGAATCCCTTGAATTCTTGAAGTCCTAAAGTTAATCTAGGACGTATATCTGAGGATTCCTGGGAACTATCCCCACCATCGGATCTACGATGTAGTCATCCTGACGTTGACCACTTTGGGAGGACAGGGGTGTTGTAACGTCAAAACCCCTGAAGGACGTAGTCATGAAGTAATGTGGCCCATGGATCTATGTATTATTTGAGACCCTTCTTGACCATTCAATCATGAGGACGTTTGTATCATTTCTAGATCACAAGGGAGCCCATGTGTCGAGTGACAAGTTTGTCAGGTATGGCGACCTCATGGAAAGGTAAGGACTTGACGTCGATGGCCTAAGGAAGGTGCTACATATTCTTATCAAAGTGTTTTTGGATGATATATGTCCCTCTAGGAATGGCCTAACAATGGGACCCAAGGGAACCTCAAGTGAAATTTATGAGTCATAGATTTTTGGAGTTACGTGGATACCCTTGGACTGTCGGATCTAGGCTATAGTTAGCCCGACGCTAACCAACTTTGGGAAAAAAGAAGATTCTGTGTCAAAAAACTCCCAAAGAGCTGGGAGATGAAGAATATCAGAGTCATCCTTCAACAGAGGATAGGTGTTAGCACTTCGGGATAACCACTTCGGTGAAAAGTGGGATCACGTGGATGGAGGACTCCCAAAGGCCAAAGCACTGAAGTCAATCATGACTGTTGATAGTGGAGGATGCATCTCAAGAGATATGACACTTTGGAAGGATTGCACTTCATAGGTTTTTGTTTGTTAGTAATTTGGAATTCATCGAAGAGTAGAGTCTCGAAGTAAATCAGAACCATTGATGTTTTGTAGATGCGTGGAGTAACATCACGCAGTCGAGAGAATTGGCACTATGGAAGACTTGAGGGGAGGTGTTTTGGAATTTGTCGAATCCCAGAGGCCCAAAGTAATCATGGGTCTTTTATATTGAAAGAGAACAGGGACCATTGATCCCCGTAGCATACCCGAAGTTCACCGAATCGACAGTTCAAAAGATTTGTTGTGTCATAAGTTGAAAACTTTTGAAGCCTGAAGCTCTAAAGCATAGAAATAAGTGCTTGTTGTCTTGGCGTCTGGTCATATCCCACGGTCATATGAGATTGTATACAGAGGGAAGAGGACAGGGATATAATTCAAATATGAAGGTCGAACATTGAATTCCCCGCTAGCATGTGAGTTAGCCAAGGACCAAGCCCAATTGTTGCATTGGTTGGAGGATGGATCTTTGCCATAGATTTAGGAATGTTGGAAGCTATGGGATTTCAGAGAACTCAGGATGAAGCCTATTGAGTCAGATCCACATCGAAGCCACATGACCTCGACCAATTAACACCCCAGGAACTTGGAAGAGGTATATCTACCAGTTATGAGCTTAGTTTTGAGCATGGAGACCATGGTTGGAAATATCAGGATGATAAGAATGTGATAGAGACCCCGATTGTAGGATTTGATTACTTAATGGAATTAAATTTTGATTCCCCATCCCTAGGAAAGATACTCAGGGGTCGAGTGTGTTACACCGAAGATGACCCAAGTTTCCTTATTATAGAAGGAACGAGATAGGTGGAGAACCATCCTTGGAAAGGAGGGAAGAAAAATAACATAGGCATAGACATTTTAGGAGAGAGAGAGTTCATGAGGCTCTGCAAAGAGTGGGAGAGACACCAGACAAGAGAACATGCGTAGAGGGGGACATGTGACCCGAATATGCATAAGAAAATAGGAGGAATGTGAGCTTTATTATGAGGAAGCATCTGATAAACCTCACAGGGTTATTTTGATAGAGTGAGAGTCTCTAAGAAATGGAGTAGATTCCCTAGTGATATCATGGCATGGAACAGGGGTGGCTAGATTGATAAGAGTGAATACCTCTGAGCCTATGGTTGGGTGGAAAGGAGAACATCCACAATAATTTAGCTAGATGAAACATGTAATAGATAAGTATTCTCATACACTATATGACTGAGCAGTAACTACAAAACAAAGGTGGATATCCTATGAATGTTTCATGAATGTGCATGTTTGCTTGATGGTTAGAATTTGTTCCTTTATATTTTTCTTGATTGATTAATTTAAGAAAGTAAGGAACTATATGTTGTGTACATGTAAATGCTCAATCCCTATAGTGGCTCAAGTTAGTGAAAATGAACTGTGATTCCATTGACCTTGGGAACAATTTCACATATGAATATCGACACTTCTAGTTGTTTTGAATCTCCTGGAAAAAGGAGCCTGTTAAGCTCAGGAGAGGTAGTGAATGTATGCACAGAGTCTTTGCAAAGCAGGTAGAGAACGAGAACCTATCAAGTTCCACAGTTTGGTGAACGAGCACCAGGGGTGCGCGGGAGGTTCTTCTAAGTCTCAAGCTCAGGAGAAAGAGTGAAAAGCACACGTCTGCACATAATTCCTTCATAGAATATGAAGCTCAAGAAGTATATCATGATTTAAATCTTTAAAGGAAAGATACCTTCATTTGGAAGACAAACAAATGATATCCATTTAGGAGGATCCAAGGTCTTTCACGACTGTTGGATTTGAAGAAGGAGCACGAGTATTAACCCCCCTCCCCATAAATTATTCATTCTTCATGAGTTTGGTGAAGTTTTTATATTCGTCGTAAGGGAGATTGACGTAGAACGCTCCCCAAACCTGCAGGTCGGGATCCGCACAGGATATTTGCTTTCATCCCCCCGAGAGCTTGACTGGCTCTTCTATTTCCCTTTTGGGAAATCTACCCACAACAACACCTTGAGGTAATTCCTCTTTTATTTTGAGATATCTGACTTCGTGATTTCACGAATCCCATGGTCGAACACCTTACCTCTTCGACCTCCAAAACCTGAAATACCAAGACTTGACTTTTCCTATTGTCTATTTCATCTTTTCTCCTTTAGTGATTTTGGGAGTTGTGATGTTGTGCAACTCTTCCCTCAACTCTCGAAGTCCTGAAACTCGAATTGCTGATTTGTCTAAATAAAAATGTCTCAGCCTTTTTCATTCTCTTCTCATTTCCATGTTTCAAACACTGAAATGCGCTTTTATTATACATTCAGGATTCCCAAACCTTTGAATCTCAAAATGATGAAATGATACTTCTCCTCATTGCTTTCACGAGCCCTGATAGGAAGTCTCCTACCCTTCCACGTGTCGCCTTCTCCTTGTTTCAGGTTTTCTCCCTTGCTGCATCCTGATTTATCTCCCTCGAGACTTTTGAACCCCGAACTCTGAAATAATCTGACGGTCCCAGAAATCTTGATCAACGGTTGACGTTAACCTAGGCTATCCAAATGATGGCTCTGTCCTGACCATTATCCCTCCTGTAGTTTCCATAGATCCAACGATCCCCACTGTTTCAAGATTTTCCTCGAAGAATGTCGACCATCCAAACTTTTCTTCAAAGAACTCCGATTCTAACTTGGCCTCTACACGATGACCAAACATCCCTCTTCTGCTCTTCAACACCTTGAAGGCATGAACTCTCCTAATCTTCCTTTCTCGAACTCAAATCTCCTGAGATATTTCTTCACGCACTCCTTGCGGTACTCTTCAAATACGTCTAAGTATTTGAGTTCCTTTGACTCCATGCAACTCTTTGCGACATCAGTCTTTCAATCCCTTGATTTGTTGATAAACTCTGAACTTCCAATGAGCCTGCACACACCTTTCATGACTTTTGTTCCTGACTTGCACTTCTGTGGAAAATTGAAATAACGGTATCCCTCCTGAGCTTTCAGAGATGAACTCTGAACCTATCAACGCACCCCTTGGGGATGCTCCACTACACTCCTTGCAAGAACTCTTGCTCAGATAGAGAAACAATTGAAACTCATTCCCTTACTCTCTCATACTTCAAATACTTAACATGAAATCATACATACATAGCATAAAAGCAAATGTACAACAGAAGGAGTAAAACAACCATGAGCATAACATTCAACATGTATGCATAGAAAACATTTGAACACCATGAATCTGAATCAAAGCTTCATATATTAATCTCAGAACTTATGTACATGGGCTCTTCTACACGACTCTCTACTTTTTCTCTTCTCTATGCTCCCTTCCTTATTGATAATGTTAATGTTACAAATGATACAATATGAGGGTGTCTATAGTCAGTTTTCCCTCCTACACTCTAAACTGTCTAATCTTCATTCAAACCTACCTACTTACATTAATTATGCATAAATGCCTTCACCTACTATAGTTGAGAGTGGATCACTCAAGATCTGTTTGCAATCTGGAAGTATGCAGTTTCTTAACTATTACATTAAAGCATGCACACCCAAACTTTCAAAACAATTCAAACATTTTCAACATGTGCCAAAAATGTGATGGCGTTTGTCCCATGCTCGCTTGCTACTGACAATGCTCCTGCATCATACTCCCTCGCTTCCAAATTTTCATGAAATCCTGTTCATGAGCTCTTGCACTTTTTGTCCATGCTTCTGAATTTTTGTTTCATTCTCCGAGTTGGCATATTCAACTGGATGTCCCCTCCATTTGACCAAGTATTCAAAATACTCTTTTCTCCTAGTCTTCTTGCTGACTCTCTTGTCAAGCATTCTATCCATCTATGGATTTTCAGCTATAGGAATTTGTTTAGCCCACTAAACCTTTGTCTGTTCTCTATCTACTCCTACTTCTCCAACTTTGTAAGGGTACACATATGAGATGTTGAATATCGGTGAAATTCCGATCCCATTGGGTAATTCAATCTCATATGCATTTGCCCCATATTTTCTTATGATCCTGCATGGTTCAATTTTCTTCATCTTCAGTTTGTTATATGTTCCCCTTAGGAACCTCTACTTCCTCAGATGTGCAAGAATAAAGTCACCAACTTCAAACTAAAGTTTTCACTTGTGTTGATATTCTCTATGCTTATACTCTTGGTTCAAGTTGTGCAATCACTCTTTCACTTGGCTGTGAAGTTCTTTCATTGCCTCTGCAAAATCTTCTGCACTAGCACTCCTAGTTTCATTTTGTTCTGAATCCTTTATTTCAGAAACTCCCCTTGGTTGCATTCCATAAACAATATGAAATGGACTATGCCCTGTTCTTCTATTGATCGAATAATTATAAGAAAATTCCACCTATGGCAGAATGTGATCCCACTGACTGTGGTTTTCAGTCACTAGGCTCCTTAGTAAATATCCCAAGCTTCTATTTACAACTTTTGTTTGCCCATCCATCTGAGGATTATAAGCCGAGATAAAAGACAAACTTGTCCCCATCTTTTTCCATAAAGTCCTCCAGAAATGTCCCACGAACTTGGTGTCTCGATCCGAAACGATGCTCCTTGGTAAGCCGTGAAGTCTGACAACTTCCTTGAAAAACATGTTCGCGATATGAGTCATGTCACTGGTTCTCTGACATGGTATAAAGTGTGCCATTTTCAAAAATATTTCCACTACCATAAAGATTGAATCAAACCCTCTTTGCGTTCTTGGGAATCCCAACACAAAATCCATGCTTAATGCATCTCGCGACCTCTCTGGTATGGGTAACAACTGATATAACCCTATGTTCTATTTCCTCCCTTTTGTGTGCTGACAAATTCTGCATCTGTCCACGAATATTTTGACATTTTCTCTCATTCCTAGCCAAAAATATGAGTTGTTTAACTTCGAAAACATCTTATTATGACCGAAGTGTCGGACCAATCCTCCACTATGTTTTTCCTTCAACAGATTCTCCCTCATGGAGCATTTCAGAATACATAGTTGATTGCCTCTAAATAATAATCCATCCTGGATCATATATTCAGTCCATTGACTTCTATCTCTGAGAAATGGATTCTTAGATGCCTCGTATGCCTCTTTGAAATCTGGATCATCTCTATACATGTCCTTGAGGTTATCAAAATCCAAAATTATGACTCTGAATTCCTGCACCAGTAAACATTACCTGCTCAAAGCATCAACAACTTTGTTAGCGGTTCCTGAAATATGTTTAATTACAAAAGTAAAATTCTACATATATTCAACCCATTTTGCATGCTTTTGGTTCAATTTATCCTACTGATTTACAAATTATAAATCATGATTATCACTATACAAAACAAACTCTTTAGGAACCAAATAGTGTCTCCACTTTTTCAGTGCCTGTATGACCACATAAAATTCTTTGTCATACGTGGAATACTTAACCTTCGCCTCATTCAGTCTCTCATTGAAGTATGTGACTAGCCTGTCATCTTGACGCAAAACCACTCCAATTGCAAATCCACTAGCGTCACACCTGACCTGAAACGTCTTACTGAAATCTGGCAACACCAGAATTGGTTGTTCAGTAATCTTCCTCTTTAACAAATAGAATCTTTTTTCTGCTTCTTCTATCCAGTGAAAATATTTATGTCTTTTCTTCACTGTGTCCATCATTGGTGTGCTAATTCCACTGAAACTCCTGATGAATTTTCTGTAGAAACTAGCCAATCCATGAAAACTTCGAACTTCAAAGATACTCTTTGGTGATGGCCAATTCTTAATCACCTCCACTTTATTTGGATCCATATTCAACTTATCTGCAGAAATAACAAAACCAAAATAAATGATCTCTATCTTCATGAATGAGGATTTCTTCATATTTATCAACAACTTCTCTTGTCGTAGCCTCTTCATCACTGTAGCCAAATGTGTTAGATGCTCTGCCTTTGTCTTACTGAAAATCAGTATGTCATCAGGATACACAATGACAAATTTTCCAATGAAATCCTTCAGGACTTCATTCATCAATCTCATGAAGGTACTTGGCACATTTGTTAAGCCAAACGGCATAAAAATCTGTTCATACAGTCCCTCATTCATCTTGAAGGTTGTCTTCCATTCATCACCTTCTCTCATATGAATTTGATGATAACCACTTTTCAAATCTAACTTTGAAAAGAATCTTTCCCCACTCAAGCAGTCCATCAAATCGTCCATCCTTGGAAATGGAAATCTGTACCTGATGGTAATCTTGTTAATTGCCCTTGAGTCTGTACACATCCTCCAACCTCCATCTTTCTTTGGGTTGAGCACTTTCGGAACAACACATGGACTCAAACTTTCTCTAATCAACCCTTTGTCCATTAGATCCTGGACCTATATTTTAACCTCTTCATTCTCCTATGGTGTAAATCTATACATTGCTTTGTTTGGTAAACTAGATCCAGGTATGAGATCAATGTGATGACTTATACTCCTGATTGGTGGCAACGAACGAGGTAGTTTTTCCACTACTATATCAGCAAATTCCTCCAGTAACTTCTATATTTCCTCTGGTAAATCATCCACTCTTGTGTTGGTCAAAACAATTCTAGGTTTCTTGACCACAATGAATTGTGGATCTTCCTTCTTCTTAACCTCCTTAAGAAGTTCCTTCCCACTCATAAGAAGTACAGTGTTGCATACTTCAGGTTTTACCTCTTTATCCTTAATCAACAACAACATGTGAGTTCTCCCATTCTTCTTTAGGGTGTATGTGTTCTTTCTCCCATCATGAACCACATTCCTGTCATATTTCCATGGTATACCCAACAATAGATGGAAAACATCCATGGGAATGACATCACACATTATATTATCGTTATATCCTCCTATTTTAAATTCAACTAAACATTGTTTAGTGACATTTACCTGATGTCCTTTTTGTAGCCATGAAACTTTGTATGGAATTGGATGTTTAATAGTCTCTAGCTCCATCTTTTCCACCATCTCTGTAGAAACAAGATTGTCCATGCTACCACTGTCCACGATGACCTTGCATACCCTATCTTTGGTCTTGCAAGAAGTCTGAAAAAGTCTATTCCTTTGGACTGGATTTTCTACTTCCTTCTCTGGCATTAAGAGAACCTTTCTCATCACCAGTGATCTTCCACCTTCAACATCCTCTGCTTCAACATTCTACTTTTGTGCTTCGGCAATGTGAGTCTCACCACCTTATTTCTTCTTATCTAGACATTCATAATATTTGTGTCAATTCTTTCCACATGTGAAGCATTTTATTACTCCACCTCTGCCTCTTCCTCTTCCTCTAGCGTGAGGAAAAGTGTTGTTATCAACATACTATCCTCTCTGTGAGCTTCCACCTCTCTCAATTTGAGGTTGAGGTTTTTTTCACTCTTCCTTAGGCTTTTGATTCCTATTTTGGACAATTGTTTTTCCTCTGGGCTGACTTCTGCCTCGTCCTCTTTGACCCTTCTTTCGACTCAACTTCTCTTCAGCCTTCAGGGCCATCTAATAAGCATCTTCCATCATTTGTATGGTCATCATGCTCATTTCATACTAAATGTCATATCTCAGACCATTCATATATCTGGAAACCTTCTCATCATCACTTTCATGATGACCTACCCTGATGTTTAGCTTATAGAACTCTTCAGTGTACTCCTTCACTGATATCAGCTTCTGTCTCAAATTCTGCATCCTCTAAAATAGAGTGATTTGGTAATCCTTAGGAATGAATTTTTCCTTCATCTTTGCAATCATTTTATCCCAACTTTTGATTTTCTGCTTACCTTTGCAACATCTTTCATCTTGTAGTTCATCCCACCACAATGTTGCATGTTCTTTAAGTCTTGTGATAGCATGTTTGAGCTTCTTGTCTTCCTCAACATATTCATAGTCAAAATACATGTCTAGATCTCTAATCCAGTCTAGAAGCTCTTCAACATCCAGGTTTCCCTCATATACTGGAATGTCCATTTTTACCCTAGCACCCATCCTTACAATAGCCCTGAGTAGGCATTCATTTGTTGCATCCTCTGTTGCAACTTGTTCTCCTCCATGTTCAGCTTCATTTTCACTTTCAGAATCACTTAGATCCCTAGCACCGACTGTGCGCCTCTGTGCTAATTCCATGGCATCCAACCTAGCACGCATTTCACACATCTCTCTTACCCCTGGTGGCTCAGGTAATTGCTTGCCCCTTCTTCTTGGCATTTCCCTTTCCTCTAGTGAATTGGGTGTTTGTCTCTCTCTTCTTCTCAGTGGCATGGATGTAAAATTCCTCCTTTCCTTGCTACAAAAAGAAAATAAATTTTTCCTAGGCTCTGATACCAAACTTGATGCAGACCCCTCCCCAAACCCGTAGGTCGAGATTTGCACAGGATATTTTCTTTCGGCCCCCTGAGAGATTGACTGGCTCTTCTATTTCCCTTTTGGGAAATCTACCCACAACAACACCTTGAGGTAATTCCTCTTTTATTTTAGGATATCAGACTTCACGATTTTGCAAATCCCATGGTTGAACGCCTTACCTCTTTGACCTATGAAACCCAAAATACCAACATTTGAATTTTCCTATTGTCTATTTCGGCTTTTCTCCTTTAGCAATTTCGGGAGTTGCGATGTCGTGCAACTCTTCTCTCAACTCTTGAAGTCTCGAAACCTGAATTTCCGATTTGCCGAAATACAAACGTCTCAGCCTTTTCCCTTCTCTTCATGTTTCAGGGTTTCAAACACTGAAATGTGCTTTTACTATACCTTCGGGATTCCCGAACCTATGAATCCCGAAATTTCAAAATGGTACTTCTCCTCACTCTTTTCGCAAGCCTTTATAGGAAGTCTCCTACCCTTCCATGTGTCGCCTTCTCCTTGTTTCGGGTTTTCTCCCCTGCTGTGTCCCGATTTCTCTCCCTCGAGACTTCTGCACCCCGAAATCTGAAATAATCTGACGGTCCCAAAAATCTTGATCAATGGTTGACATTAACATAGGTTATCCAAAGGATGGCTCTATCCTGATCGTTATCCCTCTCGCAGTTTTCGTAGATCCAACAATCCCCGCTATTTCGAGATTCTCCTCGAAAAATTTCGACCGTCCAAACTTTTCTTCAAAGAACTCCGATTCTAACTTGGCCTCTATGTGATGACCAAAGATCCCTCTTCTGCTCTTCAACACCTTTAAGGCATGAACTCTTCTAAGCTTCCTTTCTTGAACTCAAATATCCTAAGATATTTCTGCACGCACTCCTTGTGGCACTCTTCAAATACATCTAAGTATTTGAGTTCCTTTAACTCTGTGCAACTCTTTGCGACTACATTCTTTCAGTCCCTTACCTGGTTGATAAACTCTGAACTTCCAACCAACCTGCGCACACCTTGCATGGCTTCTGTGCCTGACTTGCACTTCCGTGGAAAATGAGAATAACGGTATCCCTCCTAAGATTTCATAGATGAAATCTGAACTCGTCAATGCACCCCTTATGGACGCTCCACTGAAGTCCTTGCAAAAAATCTTTCTCAGATAGAGAAACAATTGAAACTCATTCCCTTACTCTCTTAGACTTCAAATACTTAACATGAAATCATACATATATAGCATAAAAGAAAATGTACAACAGAAACAGTAAAACAACCATGAGCATAACATTCAACATGTATACACAGAAAGCATTTGAACACCATGAATATAAATCAAAGCTTCATATATTAATCTCAGAACTTCTGTACATGGGCTCTTCTACACAACTCTCTTATTTTTCTCTTCTCTATTCTCCCTTCCTTCTTAATAATGTTAATGTTACAAATGATACAAGATGAGGGTGTCTATAGTCGGTTTTCCCTCCAATGCTCTAAACTATCTAATCTGCATTCAAACCTACCTACTTACATTAATTATGCATAAATGCCTTCACCTACTACAGATGAGAGAAGATTGCTCAAGATCTATTTACAATCTGGAAGTACACACTTTCTTAACTATTACATTAAAGCCTGCGCACCCAAAGTTTCAAAACAATTCAAACATTTTCAACATGTGCCAAAAATGTGATGGCATTTGTCCCATGCTTGCTTACTGTTGGTGATGCTCTTACAACAGAGATGAATCCTATGAAGTCTAGAAGTCAGAAGTGAATGGGTACCTCCCATTGGAAAGGGCATGTGTTGCTAGATCTCATGATTCGGAGAGTGGAACTTTGAAATTTTTGAGTCATTTTGTTAACAAGAGGAGGAATTCATGAAGTTCTGAATGCCTAATTCCTAAAGCCACAAGAGCCATAGAGCTATGGGTATACGTGGATAGGACTTGACCATAATACCTAGGCTATGGTCAGCCTGGTGTTGACCAATTCTGAGAGTCACAAGGATTTTACATCAAAACACTATCGAATGTCAAGTTCTCGAAATAACGAGCACCATGGATCCATGGGTCCATGTGGCTAGAACCTGACCATTAGCTCTAGACTAAGGTTTGCCTGAAGCTAAGCAACTCCTAGAGTGACAAGGATTTTTCTATAAAAAATCTCCCAAAGATTGAAGTCCTGAAGTAACGAGAGTTTTGGATCTATAGATCTACATGGTCAGATATGGACTGTGATATATGAGGGATGTTAGAAGGTTTTCATTCTTGTGTGACATGGAAAAAAAATTTCACTTGGGTGACATAGAACCAGGATCGAAGAGCCACGTGTCACCTCAATTTTTTATTTTCGTAGACCCTATATTCCTATTGGAACTTGACATGTGTCACCCTCTAACAAGGCCACATGTCACCCCTGGCCCTCACCGCGTGTCAGCCCCTGGTACATGAGCTACTAACCATGTGAATGGTGAAGTATAGGACTTTGGGAATCTAAGAATTCGAGCCTCTAGAATATTTGGTGGTGTATCATCGTGGAAAGGCCCGAAGGTCAAAGCCATGTGGTAGGCTCATAGAAGTTTGGCAGATAGGAGCTCTGAAAGAGATGGGGTTTAGTGTCATAGAAGAGTCCCAAAGGATGAATACACAAAGCACGTTCATGGGATTTTAGAAGATAGGAACTCCAGTAGAATGGAGTCATTAGACCATATACTCCCAAAAGCATCAAACTTATCCCATAAGCATATGCGTTAACGTGGAGGGAGATCCGTTGTTGGATTATTGGTGGATGAATTTCTACCATAGATTTAGGAGTGATGGAAGCTCCAGGATCTCAGAGAAATTGTGACGATACATATGATTCACATCCACGTAGATTCCATGTATCCCTTCACCAATAAGTTCTTGAAGGACTATGGAAGGGAATTTATTCCAATCTTGAGCTTAGTTTTGAGAATGAAGATAGTGGTTGGAAAGTTCTAAACGAGAAGAATGTGATGGAGATCCAGAAATTAAGATTTGATATAGTTAATGAAAATGAAATTATGATGTCACATCCATTAAAAGAGTATTTATGTGTCGGGTGTGTTACAAATTGGTATCAGAGCATGGAAACAACACTTTCCCTTCTTGGGCTCATGCACAAGTTCGATAAAAATAATATTAGAGAACTTTTATGGGTGACACCCTGTATTGCCCATTCCTAAGAGGCTTAGTTAAACCTTTACTGAAGAAAGGAATGGAGCCTTCTACTATTTATAGATTTTTTGAAAATTTTCATTGTATGTTCCTAATGTTTCCAAATACAGAAGCTGACTTCACTTTCCAATTGTACGTGTTGGTGTATAGTCATAAGATTAGGTTACCAAGGATAATATGAGCCTATTGAGAATATTACTACCAAATAGAAATTATCTGCATAAGTTCCTTGAGTAGAAGGATGCATATTAAAATTTAGTTGGTATCATATCCAACGAGATTGAATCATGCTAGTATGTGGAAAAGAAATCCTATCCTTTCTTATGGGGAAATGATAGCCAATCCTACAAGAGTGGGATTATGTTGACGAGTAGTAAGAAGAAGACTTGGAAGTCAATGGATTGAAAGGATCTATAACATTAATAATTACTTCTTTAGTGAAGGATTAAACATTGTATATGTGTATGATCCCTCATGATCGTAGGGTTGATGGAAATGGCAAAGTAAATTTATTTGAACTATAATGAATAAAAACATTTGTTGGAATGACCCAGTAAGAAAGTAAAAAGGAATCCTATAGAATTGAGAACAACCTTCATGAAGGTAGAAGTGAAGCGACAAGAGCAGGTTCAAAATCTCATGGTTGTGTTAGGGGATTTTGTGTCCCTATTAACTTAAGGATGTGTCTATGAAAGAGGAATGATTCTGGTGACCATTCTCTGAAAAGGGAGAGCATGTGCATCTCTCAGGTTTTGAAGGGAACTAAGAAACAAATTTTGTTTCTGGGTACAATAATTGCTAGGAAATGTTTTTATAATGAAGCTGATAAATAGAGTTGTAGAAATATGGAGTGATTGAGTGAGAAATCACAACAACCTCCCTTTCTTCATGGATAGGAAACTAATCTACCATGATTACTTTGGAAGGAGGAGAGTGACGTCTTCCCCTGGCTGTTGTTGAACAAAAGAAAGAGTTCACTTCCGAATTTTATTTGGGCTTTAAGGGAATAGTCCAAATGTTATTAGAAATTAAAATTTATTATAAATAAGATGAAATGGTTAATTAAATGTTGATATTGAATGTGGTAAAGGAAGTGTTGGGACACTTCTAGATTTCCAATGGGTCGTATTGACATCCAATGGTGGATGGTAGCCATATATACATGATTTGGTATACTTAAATCATAGTGAGGGTAATCTAGAAAAATATTTCCTTGATCGAAAGGTCTATTGATAAAGACCAGTTGGAATCCATATTGGCATGGTTATAATTTCACAGATTGTATTTATGAGTTGGGAATTGTTTTTATGGAAGTTGAGGCAAGAGTGTTTTCTTTCTAGTTGTTATCGTATAGAAAGAGAAACATAGTTATGACTATGTCTGTTAAACTTCCAGGTGGATATCATGTAAATGATTGCAAGTTATCAACAAAGAGGGAAGCTCAATGTTGAGTATCTCTATGGAACGTTTCATGAGAATGGTAGTAAGAAACTTGGGAGAAGGATCTAGAAGTTTATATGTCCACGAAGGACATGGAAAGGGTGCAAGCAATGAGCTTGCATGATGAATGTTTAGCTATGTTTGTATATGTTTGACTGCATGGGTTTAATGCATTGTGAGGCTTCTTGACATGACGATGAATAATAATACCAATTAGATATGAATGATAATAAAGGTGCAAGTGATGAACTTGTATGAATATATGCATACAAAAGGCACAATATGGTTTCCTTGATGAGTGGAATGTGATGAAGGAATTTCTCTTTCCAAAGTTCAATGAATACCATGGATGCATGGTTGATTCCATTCTAAAGAGTCATGAAAGTTCTGTTTTGAATGATAGCTTGAGGGGAATTTGTTACATTTCCTTAGGAAATACTAATATAAATAAATGAAAGAGTAAGGGAGCAAGGATGCTATATTTTTACGATAAGAGGCTTATGTTTATGCATATGGTTAAGTACATCATGGATGTAAGTACCAAAACCTGAATATGTGTGGATACATAATTTGGATGCATGACAAAGATGCATGTTTATATTCCTTATGGAATATTTGGTAAACAACTGAAGTTAACTCAAGGTTGAGGCCAACATAGATAGTGATGGATATGCAATAAGGAAGTTGCATGCTGAAGGGGTTTCCTGTGGAAGAATTGTGTGAGGACTCTATTACAAGGACAAAGTCATGACATTAATGACTGCCGAGAATTAAGAAGTGAGCTACAAGATTTTATATATATATATATATATATATATATATATATATATATATAAGAATATTTGATTAAATTTTGAAAACATCATGTATGGATAGAATACTAATAAAGGAATGGTGACCATTCTGATTAACTGAAAATATAATGTGCATGATGCACATGTTCATGATCCATTATGAAAAAAAAAAAATTCTATTAAAGCATGTTGATGTATCCAAAAAGGTTAGGGTGAGGCCTAACCAAGCCTACCCGAGGAAAAGAGTAGGAAGATCCCAATAGGGAGAAAATTGAAAAAGCAAGGAAAGGGAAAAAGGAGGAACACTTTTCCCACCCTAATAACTCTGAATTGATTACAGAGTTGTAGGTCGTAGATGAGTAGCTGTGAGAACAAGTACAGCTGGAAAATGGAGAATTAATAAATGAGTATGTTTGATTGAGTTGGCTTATTTGAAACCATGTAAGAAAAGGTAGTGAGGCCTTAAAAACAAATCAATCGGGTTTAAAGTCCCAGGATGTGTAAAAGGAGTTGGAAAAAGGGAAGAACCCTTAACTCCTTTCTTGCTATGTATTATTTTTTCTTTGGGATGGGAAAGTTGGCATGATGATGAAAGTAAATGTTTTGAAACCATAGTGAGGGTTGTATTACTGTAGAAACATTTGAGAAATGTCTATATTGCATTCATGAAAAAGTTAAGAATAATGTGATGAAGTCCATAGAGATATGCTAGGAAATATATGAAATTTTTTTTATTGGTTTAAAAGCTATGATACTTGCAATTTCATTTCTACATGTCGACTAACATAATTATGATGTATTTAATGTGTAGAGAGAAATTGGAATTATTGAGAGAGACGGTTTCCAATGATGGAAAACCTCAAGCAAAGGATGACTATGAGTAGGCTATTGTGGAAATATTGTTGAAGGGACATTAGAAGTCCCCCTGAAGTACCATTGATAAGGTAATATCAGAGAGGGTGTCAACAACCATAATATGTATAAAAATTGTCTGCGTTTATGTGGCCTAAGGTATGAAGGGATTGGGTAAGAATCCCTTTTGAAATGTTTGATTGTCTTAATGTTATTCATGAAATTTTGAAAGGCATTTGTATGGCATGGATTCCCAAGTAGGGTGTGATTCAAGAAGGAAAGAACGAATGATGGATGTGTGAAACTCTAGATGTAAAGATTGATTGTATGATGTAGGAGCATCTAAACTAAATGATCTCTTTTCACTCAAAAAGTAAAAAAAAATTACTAAGGGAGTTGGTTCCCAAATTGTTCATTTTGTTATGTAATAAATATCTTGAATACCTCTAGAAGGCATCGACAAGCTTAGTGGTTAGGAAGTTTGGTTTGTTTTTTAATTATAGACAATGAGAGAAATTATAGAAATCCCTTCGATCAATTACAGATCAAGATCGTGAAGATCGCAGAAAAAAACCCTGATTGAATTAGGTTAATGAAGAACCTGATAGAGGAGATGAATGTGAGTCATTCATCGGAGGGAAAAATGATCTCAGTCGTCATATCAACTTAAATATCCACTGAAATTAATGGATCAAGCACCAGTCGTTCAATTAGATCGATGGTCGTGAATCATTACAGAGCGCTAAGGCGAAATTAACAAACATGCTAGATCACGGTCCGAAATCAACCAAAATCATTGATCTCGTTAGGGGGGTGATCAACGACCATGATTAAAAGAGTTAGGGGAGAAATTTTCATATGGTGGAGATTGAAATCTCTGATAAAGAGCGAGCACATTGGGTGATCAGGGGATCAAATTTTGCTCAAAAATTCAAAGTGCTCAGAATCACTTCAAACTAGACGAGAGCATAGGCCTCATCGTTGTGAACCCAACGCAACTCGTTTCGTCTCAAATGGATGTCGGGAGCGAGAGATATTGCAATCTGTTCATAAAGTCAAACAGGCAAAAAAAATGATGCTGACTATACAGTCCGTACAGTCCATACAGGCTGACGTGGCAGGGTCGTATGACCGTACATAAGTGATGTGGCATATGATGATTGGCAGGAATGCTCGAATAAGACAGTGACACGTGGCATTTCATTGGTTAATGGTAAGGTGCCACTTGGCCCAATCATGGGCTTCCATGTGGCACCCCTTTATTGGCTTGTGGTTTGTTATGTAAAATTTTATGGGTCCGTGGGGGTTGAACCCCGTACCTCACCACCAGTGTAACACTTTAACAAAGTCCCCACGACCATTCCGCCCATATGATGTTGCTTACCATATAATGGTTCACATTATATTTAAATTCGTATGATTGTATATTTGGGCGGGGGTCGGGTCGGGGCTTAGCCCCGGCCCATGGTTGTGTTGATATTACATATGACCACCATATATATATATGATTACGCGTGGGTATAATACAACCTTGGTCACGTGTACTACCATGTGACTTGATATAACAGTTGGCGCGGTTTTACATTATGGTTTGAACAGTTCAAACGACCCGCCATGTGTCATATTATGATTTTCCTTTGGTTTTAGCCCTTTGCGTCGGTCATATGGAGGACCGCATGTGCCCAGGTTCTAGGCGGTTAGGGGCTGGCACGCCCTTAACTGTCCTACATTTTGCACCGTTGGTGCGGTTGTGCCCAGTGTTGGGTTTTCACGCTATTTATTGTGTGTGTGCCAGGTTGATTGAAGAAGGGTGTGTTTTGTAGATGCAGAGACAACAAGCTTGAAGGGGGGACTTCCAGGAGGCCTAACTTCTTTGTTTTTCGACCGATTGAGGTGCCGAAAGAGCCCAGACAAGGGTTTTTGGATGCTCTGAAGCCATTGGAGCAATCAGTTTTTCAGTTTGAGCATTGTAAGACATGTTTTTGAGAAATTTTGAGCAATTAATAATAATGATCCATTGGAAGATGGACTAGGAGATGTAGCCCAAGAGAGGGGTGAACTCCTTTATCAATTGCTGTGTTTATGTGCTTATGTTCATTGATTATGCTATTGTCTATGTTTATTTTGCATGAGTAATCCCTTAATTCTTGTGTTGAAAAATTGATCCATTTTCTTTAAACACATAACATTTACATTGCAATAATTTCAAGTATTTCAAGTCTTCTTCAATTTTTAGATCAAGTTGGTATCAGAGCACTAGTTTTTGAAGACTTGATTGTTTGCAAGTTTTGTTTCTGATGCTCACAAGGTTGAAACTCAAAAGAGGAGAAGGTAAACTTGTGGAGCCAAGCTCTCATCCAACAAGGAGGAAGCATATACTATCACCGCAAGTTTCAGGGAGACATTCACCAACCATGGCTCATGCAGAAAGTCATGAACATGTTCCTGTAGAAAATGAAGATCTTAGACAGACTGTCATGGAGTTGAGAGATATGATGAAGATCTTGATGGAAAGGAACATTTTGTCGCAAGGTGAAGGCTCCAACCCTTCAATGCATAAGGGAGGCAGTGGTGACAAAACTCCAAACGGAAATGGAGGGAATGGTGCTTCTCCACCACCCTCTCCTCCATCTTCTTCTTCTTCTACCAGTTCAAGACCTCTTCCGAATTCTCCAAAGGGGCATTGTAAAACTCCTTCGCAAATTCCTTCATTAAAGCTTGATATAAAATTTGAATTGCCAATATACAATGGAGAAGTTAATGCTGAGAAGTTAGATAATTGGATACGTCAAATTGAAGTATATTGTAGAATACACAAAATTCAAGATGATGAAACCAAAATTCAACTTGCATTGTTAAGATTGGATAGTGCAGCACTTATTTGGTAGGAATCCAAGACTCAGGAGGATATGAAAAAGCATGGTAAAATTTTGATGAAAAAGCATGGTAAAATTTTGATTTCTTGGAATGATTTCATTATCGCAATTAAAAAACAATTTTATCCATTGGCATATAAACAAAAGGCAACTATGGAATGGAAAAATTTTAGACAAGCTAAAGGACAGAGTGTGCAAATATTTACTTGGGAATTTAGGAGAAGAGCTTTGGTTTTGGGAGTAGATTTGTCTTCTCAGGAAACTTTGCTCAAATATATTGGAGCTTTACATAGTTATTTGAGAATACTATACGCATGTTTAATCCTTCGAATCTAGTTGAATTTTGTGTACAGGATACTCATTTGGAAGCAAGGGGAAGGATCGACACTCATGAGCATAACAAGAAGACATTCAGCCATGGAGACAAGGGAAAGGAGAAGTTCAAGGGAAATGGGAGGAAGAATTTTGCTATGAAGAAAGAGGAAGAAAAGTTCACATGTAAACATTGTTCAAAAGATGGCCATGATGAAGACCATTGTTGGAAGCTTCATCCTGAAAGAAGACATAAAATGTTTGGCAACAACAACAAAGGGAAGTCGAAGACTGTTGCGACTATTCAACATGATTTAGGTTCGGATTCAGGGTGATGAAACGAAGATCACAGCCATGGGTTACCAAGGTAATGGTTCTATTGCAAGTTGATCTAAAATTGAAGAAGACTTGAAATACTTGAAATTATTTTCAATGTAAATGTTATGTGTTTAAAGAAAAAGGATCAGTTTGCAACACATAGATTAAGGGATTACTTATGCAAATTACACATAGACAGCAGCATAATCAATGAACATAAGCACATAAACACAACAATTGATAAAGGAGTTCACCCCTCTCATGGGCTACATCTCCTGGTCCAGCTTCCAATGGATCATTATTATTAATTTCTCAAAATGTGCTCAAAAACATGTCTTAAAATGCTCAAACTGACAAACCGACTGCTCCAATGGCTTCAGAGCATCCAAAAACCCCTGTCTGGGCTCTTTTGGCACCTCAATCGGTCGAAAAACGAAGAAGTTAGGCCTCCTGGAAGTCTCTCCCTTCAAGCTTAATGTCTCTACATCTACAAAATGCACCCCTCCTTATTTGAACCTGGCTCACACACATTTTAAAGCATGAAAACCCAGCACCGGGTGCAGCCGTGCCAACGGTGAAAACCGTAGGACGATTAAGGGAGCGTCAGCCCCTAACTGCCTAGGCACCTGGGCATATGATTCATACGACCACTCATTTGGAAAAAAGGGGCCAATGATCAAAACTGCGCCAACCGTTCAAAATTACCGCACGCAAACTTCCGTATAGCATAAAGGTCATATGAAATAGATATGTGACCACGGGCTGGCCCCGTTGCAATGCAACTCCCGTATACATATATAAACATTGGTTATATATTATATAACCAACCCCGTGCCATATATATTATACCACGGTTATATGTAATACAATGAAACCACGGGTCGGGGGTAGGCCCTGGCCCGACCCCTGTGCCAATGTACAATAGTTCAAACATAAATATTTTAAAACTCATATATATATCAAGTGACACGGTGTGATATGTTGGTTGGTCGGACTTTGCAAAGGCATTGTGCAATGGGGAGGTCCAGGGGTCAAACCCCACGGACTCCATTAGTTTTACATAGAAATAATGAGCCAATAAAGGGGTGCCACATGGCAGCCCATGATTGGGCCATGTGGCACCTTACCATAAGCCAATGAAATTCCATGTGTCACCATCTAATTCGACAACTGCCAACCAATAAAAAATTGCCATGTCACTCCTGCCACATCATCGTACGGTCTGTACAGCCCTGCCATGTCAGCCCGTACGAACTTTGCGGACTGTACAGTCAGCACCAAAATTTTTGCCTATTTGACTTGACGAACGTATCGCTATATCTCTCGCTCCCGATGTCTGTTTGAGACGAAATGAGTTGCGTTGGGTTCACAATTGCAAGGACTACGCTATCCTCCGGTTTGAAGCGATTATGAGCACTTTGAATTTTTGAGCAAAATTTGATCCCCTGATCACACCTCCCCATTGGGAAGATTTTGGACCTCCAAAAGACTATTCTCAGTCTATGTGAAGATGAGGGTAAATTTCCCTCACCCTTCCAACCTCAATCCACTTGGCCTTTCTTGGATTCGTCCCTTTAAGACCAACTCACAAATACTCCATATTTCCTCTCTTTGAAGTTCACATCCTCCTGTCAAGGATGGTGTCTTCCTGCAGTTCTGTTAGATACTCTGGAGAAAAATCATCTATGGAAGGAATCTGAACATGATCTCCTTGATCATCAATCAATGGAGGCTCATAGAACTTCAAATTCTCAACATTAACAACTGCATACATCTTCATATATGGAGACAAATCTAAACGAAAAGCATTGTTACCAATCTTGTCAACAATCTTGAAAGGACCATATCGAATCGGTTTCAACTTTTTACCTTCTCCTTTAAGCCTCTCCTTGCTAATGTAAATCCAAACTTCATCGCCAAATTGGAAACTTTGATCAACACGATGCTTGTTATGTCTCATCTTGTACTTCGCCTAACTCTTTTCCAACTATTCTTGCACCACCTGATGTATCGACTGAATTTGTTCAGTGAACTTCTCTTCCCTATCAATGTCATATTGACCATCGACAGTGATATCTTTCCCAAAGATAAAATCTAAAGGCGACTTGGGAAAATGGCCAAAACACGCTTCAAATGGCGACGTTTGCGTCGAAGAGTGCTTAGCTCGATTGTACACATGTTGAATATAGTGTAAATGTTCATCCCAAAGTTTAGGATGCTTGCTGCAATAAGCACGAAGAAGATGCACCACTGCACGATTAACCACCTCTATCTGACCATCTGTCTGCGGATGAAAATTTGTGCTTTTTTTAAGTTTGGTGTCCATGAGTGCCCATAAACTTGACCAAAAACTTCCAACAAATCGAGAATCCCGATCAGAAATAATGGACTTAGGCAATCCAAAATGCACCCAAACATTTTGAAAGAACAAATGTGTTGTTTGTTCTATTGTTACCTGCTTAGTACAAGGAATCAAAATACACATCTTGCTAAAACGATCAACCACAACATAAAGATAATCATGACCACGTCTCAACATAGGTAAACCACCAACAAAATCCATGGAAATACTTTCCCAAGGTCGAGAAGGAACTGGAAGTGGAGTGTACAAACCCAACTTTCGATTGCTAGGTTTACTTGTAGGACACAACGAACATCCTCGAACATATCGCAAAACACTTTCATTCATCTTAGGCCAGTAGCAGTATCTTTGCAAATTATCCACTGTCTTGCCTACACCAAAATGACCAACAATAAGAGAAGAATACGCTTATCTTATGATGTTGATTCTTTCCCCCTGTGGAATAAACAACTTGCCAAGATGATACAAGAGATTATTATGCACGTGATAATCCATTTCTTCAACATGGTTAGAGTGGCACAAAGTTTCATACACTTCCTTAAAGTCAGTATCTAAAGAATAATGCTCCACATAACTTTCATGCATTATAGGACTCTGATTAAGAATAACTGAAGCACTAATAATAGGCCATTAAAGCATATCATCGACTTTGTTAAAAAATCCCTTTTTATACCTGATAACCAAATGAAACTGTTGAAGAAAACCCATCCATCTGAAGTGCCTAGCTTGTTGTAGCTTTGTTCATGATTGTAAGTATTGCAAAGGTTGTTGATCGGTGTGAATAATGGTTCCTTTTCCCAACAAATAATGCTTCCATTTTTTAACACTTTGAACCAATGCATACAATTCCTTATCATAAGTAGGATAATTAATCACGGCACCATTAAACGTCTCAGAATGAAAACAAATTGGCTTACCATACTGTAGCAAAACTACTCCCATTGCATAATTACTTGCATCTGTCTGGATTTCAAAAGGTTCTCTTAAATTTGGAAGTGCAAGAACCGACGCTGAATTGATATTTTCTTTCAAAGTATCAAAATCCTGTTGTTGCTTGCCTCCCCATTGAAAAACTTGCTTGACACTTGTCACATCATGTAATGGAGCTGCAATGGATGAAAATTTAGCAATAAACTTCCTCCAATATTGGGCGGCTCCCAAAAAACTCCTTACCTCTGTCACATTGCTGGGTCTGGACCATTCCAAAATAACTTTAACTTTAGAAGGATCAATTTTTAATTCACCTCCACCAACAATATG
>ML786520.1:135252-146552 GCA_009831015.1 Picea engelmannii | reverse complement strand
CAAAGTTAAAATCCGATCTATTTGAAGTTGTTAATCAGTATGATGACATGTTTAAAGAACCTAAGGGGTTACCTCTAAAAAGAGGAATCCAACATGAAATTCAGTTACAACAAGATTGTCCACTTCCAAACATTGGTATGTATAGAATGTCAGTTATGGAAAATGCTGAGATTAAAAAACAAATTCAGGAGTTGTTAGACAAAGGGGTTATTGTACCAAGTTCTTCGCCATGTGGATCTCCAATTGTGTTAGTTCCAAATAAATATGGTACATGGCATATGTGTGTTGATTTCAGGGCTTTGAACAAAATTACAGTTAAGAATCGCTATCCTCTTCCTAGAATTGATGATTTGCTTGATCAATTAAAAGATGCCAAATATTTCACTAAGTTAGATTTAAGGAGTGGTTATCATCAGATTAGGATTTCTGAGGGAGACACATGGAAGACAAATTTTAAGACTAAGCAAGGTTTATTTGAATGGATGGTTATGCCTTTTGGACTTTGCAATGCACCTGCTACTTTCATGAGAGTTATGAATGATGTCTGAAGGCCTTTTTTTGATGATCATGTTATTGTCTACTTAGATGATATTTTGATCTTTAGCAAATCTCGTGAAGATCATATTATACATGTGAAACAAGTTTTTGATGTTTTGAGGAAAGAACAATTGTTTTTTAAGTTGTTCAAATGCGAATTTGGCAAAAACTCACTTATTTATTTAGGCCATATTGTTGGTGGAGGTGAATTAAAAATTGATCCCTCTAAGGTTAAGGTCATTTTGGAATGTTCCAGGCCCATGAATGTGACAGAGGTAAGAATTTTTTTGGGAGCTGCCCAATATTGGAGGAAGTTTATTGCTAATTTTTCGTCCATTGCAGCTCCATTACATGCTGTGACAAGTGTCAAGCAAGTTTTCCAATGGGGAGGCAAGCAAGAACATGCTTTTGATACTTTGAAAGAAAAGATCAGTTCAGTGCTAGTTCTTGCACTTCCTAATTTAAGACAACCTTTTGAAATCCAGACAGATGCAAGTAATTATGCAATGGGAGCAGTTTTGCTACAGTATGGTAAGCCAATTTGTTTTCATTCTAAGACGTTTAATGGTGCCGTGATTAATTATCCTACTTATGATAAAGAATTGTATGCATTGGTTCAAAGTGTTAAAAAATGGAAGCATTATTTTTTTGGAAAATAAACCATTATTCACACCGATCATCAACCATTGCAATACTTACAATCACAGACAAAGCTACAACAAGCTAGGAACTTCAGATGGATGTGTTTTCTTGAATAGTTTCATTTGTTTATCAGGAATAAGAAGGGTATTTTTAACAAAGTCGCTGATATGCTTTCTAGGCCTATTATTAGTGCTTCAGTTATTCTTAATCAGATTCCTATAATTCATGAAAGTTATGTGGAGCAATATACTTTAGATACTGATTTCAAAGAAGTGTATGAAACTTTGTGCCACTCTAACCATGTTGAAGAATTGGATTATCATGTGCATAATAATCTCTGGTATCATCTTGGCAAGTTGTGTATTCCATAGGGGGAAAGAATCAACATCATAAGGGAAGCACATTCTTCTCTTATTGCTGGTCATTTTGGTGTAGGCAAGACAATGGATAATTTGCAAAGATATTGCTACTAGCCTAAAATGAATGAAAGTGTTTCGAGATATGTTCAAGGATGTTCGTTGTGTGCCACAAGTAAACCTAGCAATCAAAAGTTGGGTTTGTATACTCCACTTCCAGTTCCTTCTCGACCTTCGGAAAGTATTTCCATGGATTTTGTAGGTGGTTTACCTATGTCAAGATGAGGTCATGATTATCTTTATGTTTTGGTTGATCGATTTAGCAAAATGTGCATTTTGATGCCTTGTACTAAGCAGGTAACAGTAGACCAAACAACACAGTTGTTCTTTCAAAATGTTTGGGTGCATTTAGGATTGCCTAAGTCCATTATTTCTGATCGGAATTCTCGATTTGTTGGAAGTTTTTGGTCGAGTTTGTGGGCACTCATGGACACCAAACTTGAAAAGAGCACAACTTTTCATCCGCAAACAGATGGTCAGACAGAGGTGGTAAATCGTATAGTGGTGCATCTTCTTCGTGCTTATTGCAGCAAGCATCCTAAACTTTTGGATGAGCATTTACACTACATTCAACATGTGTACAATCGAGCTAAGCACTCTTTGACTCAAACTTCACCATTTGAAGCATTTTTTGGCTATTTTCCCAAGTCTCCTTTAGATTTTATCTTTGGGAAAGATATTGTTGTCGATGGTCAATATGACATTGATAGGGAAGAGAAGTTCATTGAACAAATTCAGTCGATACATCAAGTGGTGCAAGAGAAGTTGGAAACAAGTCAGGCCAAGTACAAGACAAGACATGACAAGCATCGTGTTGATCACAGTTTCCAAGTTGGAGATGAAGTTTGGATTTACATCAGCAAGGAGAGGCTTAAAGGAGAAGGTAAAAAGTTGAAACCGATTTGATATGGTCCTTTCAAGATTGTCGACAAGATTGGTAACGATGCTTTTCGTTTAGATTTTCCTCCTTATTGTTGACGAGCAAAATCGACCGTCCGTCAACTGAGAGAGTGGAACCGGTCCAGGGTTGTCTAAATAACCCAAGTCGTTTGGAATGGACCACCCTGACGGATTTAACGGCTCCGTTGGCCGTTCTAAGGTTCTAAGAAAACCAAAGAGAAAACTAATCTAAACTAACTAATCTAACTAAAACAAATAAACCAAAACTAAATACAAGAAACTAAACTAACTAACAATAAATAAAAACAAACTAATACACTAATCTAATTAAAACAAACTACTAAATAAATTAAACTAAAACTAAATATAAACTACTCTAACTATTCTATATACAAACTACTAATTACTATTACACTAATTCTAATAATTAACTATCTAATTACTAATTGAATTACAACTTATTCACAAATATACATTACCTACAACTTGCAGATTTGAATAAAACCTATAAAACTCATTTGCAATCTGTCCTAAGACAGCCATAGAAATATTTTTGATTTTATGATTTTATGAACAAGAAATAAAACTTACTGAAATTAAATGATCTAATATTAACTACTTATATCTAAACTAAACTACTAATAATATACTAAACAAACAAATGACAAACTGACCTGGAAACACTCCAAATTTACCTTGTGTATGATGACTTCGAAGCTGGTCGGAGGAAAGAAACCCGCACCGGATGATCCAAAAGATTCTTGTAAACGATAGGTTGCAATGCTCTGAGTTGTTTACAGGAAAAACAAGACATAAAAAATCATAACAATTATATGATTTATAAATCTCTGCAATAAGGGAAACTTGTTATGCAAAAACTTATACTTAATAATTCAACTTATGAAGAAGAGAAATCTGTCATTCACAAACTGAATCAAGCAATTGCTATGTTTTCTTATACACCAGAATAAATCAGATATGGATTATATTGATTAAATTATATCATTTGAAAAAGATTAAGATAGCTAAAGTAGTCATTAACCAAATGCAAATTGATACACAAGAACATGAACAAAATATTAATATTATGAAAAGCTAAAGCTGTAGTAGAATATCAAATTCTGTCTCAGTCTGTATTAAAATTCCATATCCTTGTTCTCCCACGAATGAGGATAAAGTTATTACAAAAATAATAAGTATATATAATTCTTTCCATAGGGTAAAACCTCCCTGTGGATAATATCAAACTGTTTACATAATCTGGGAAGATATTCCCAAAATCAACTAAACTAGGAAACTAAAATGAAAGAAAATATTTCAAATATCCCCTAACTGCTCATCCAATCCAATGAAATTTCGAATTGACCTGTAATGGACCAAAAATAACAAGTTAGAGAGATATCTTATGAGCAAAACAATACAAATCTAACTCTACAGACTTAGCTACAGAATCATCTGATTCTGTAGCTAGTCTAAAATAATATACAGAATCGGAATCAAAATCAAATCAAATCTTTTTAATGAAATCAAATTGAATTAAGAACCAATAACAAATCATTTCATTTGAAAATGTTATATTATTTGCAATCCAATAGAATCAAATTTCAACAACCGAATAGAGGAATAGTCATACTCTGTTTCGATTGTAATCGGGTAGACAAAGCCAAACAATTTTAAAAGATCGCTTCATATCCAATTCGAAAAGTAATGCAATCCAACAAATGACAAGAAAATGTTGTGTTTTTCCAACAACAGGAGATACGATCCGATCAACACAGAATCGTTTTAAAATTGTTATAACTGTCATGAAATCAAATGATTCATGTGATAGGTAGACCAATTTTAACAGGGACGAGAATCAACTCATACAAAATCGTAACCAGATTAATTTGACTTTGATTAGAATCGACATAAGTGATAATTGGTAAATAAACTCGATTGGTTTTGAACGAAATCATTGATTTTAAACGAATCACGACTGAGTTTAACATAGAAACAAATCGTGAATCCGGATATAACCAATCTCATTTTAAAAATCAAATTCAAACAGAGTATCCATCACAAATACGAATCCAACTGATAACATGGTCGTGCTAACAGTAAATCAATGCGAATTAACCGACTGGGTTTTGTATGATTGTTATGAATCAAATCCATTTTATGATTTGACCGCATTGGTACAGGCTAAAAATAAAAAGCAATGTTCGCGAAGAAACATAGTCACACCGGAAACGATACAAGTTATATTCCTGTTGTTTGAAATTCATATGGAACAACAACCGTAACAATTAACCTCATAAAAATCGTTACCAATCATATCGTATGCATCATAATGAAATCGAATCGAAATGTGATTGTGTTCAAAATTGAATATGAGAAACAATTTCTGTCTAGAATAGATACAAATGACTTCAATTGACAGCAGAGCATCCATTTTAACTCAATCAAACAAATCAAATCCATGTTAAGATCAATCAAATCAATGAAAATCTAATAAAAGATAAACTGGGAAAAATGAAATTCCATTTAATCAAAGCAAAGCTATGTATAGAATGCATACAATGTAACAGAGCCAATCAATCCTATGAACAGAGTTGTTTAAAACTGAATTCAAATAATTATATAAACAAGTGATATCAAAACATACCTGTGTAACGATGAGGCTGCTCAATTATGCTAACTTAAAATTCACAACAGCCGTGGCTGATTCCACATTTTTAAACAAAATGGAGCCTGTCGTCTTTTGTTTCTTGTCTGTCACTTGTAGCTTGGCCTTTTGACTGGTAAGCAGTGCAACCTGGTCCTCCAAATATTGAATTCTTGACTGGAGTATTGGGACATCATTATAATATCGCTCTAACCATGAACTGCATTGATCACAAGGCGACACTCTAGGTTTAGATAGAGCAGGAGGGGGTTTGGATAAATGACCGGGGGCTTCACAAGGAAACTTAATGCCTGGGTAGTTAGGGTCATCTCCTAGGCAGAGAGGTAGGTTTGACAAAAATTCATACAAGGGTTTGGCACACAAACCTTGCAAATAGGGGTATTCGCTAGCCAAGAAATGCTCCACTTCTGAATCGGATTCCTCACTCAACACAATAGGGTTTGGTTCGACAGGGGGTTTTGGATTATTTCTTTCCATTCATGAAATCAAACGTGCATTCTTTTTCCCTTTGGTGTTTGTAGTATGGTTGTCTTTGGGCTTCTTGCTCATAGGCTTAATAGTCTCAACGCTCTTAGACACAGTGTGGGGTAAGTCGATAGGAGGGTCAGTCGAGGGTTTAGGCAGAAGGATATGATAGGTTATTGGGGGCACAACCTTGACCTCGCTCACCACAGGTTTATCAACCTGTGCAGGGTTCGAATCCTTGAAACCATTCTGAGCCACAAAATTGCTCCAACTATCCCCGAGCAGACAACAATAAGCTTTACCAGCCCATAATGAAAAAGGCTACTATCAGCCTTGTTTCTTTTGTACTTCTTCGACATTTTAAACAGGCTTCTATGCAAATAATAGGGCATATTGAGCTGATATCCCATAAAAACCATAAGCAAACGTAGGTGGTGTAAGAACACAAACCCATACCGACCTTCGCAGGTGATAAATTGCTTGATTATCATCAATAAATCATGCCAATGTTGTTTAAGCATCGTTACTGGCAAACCTTTATCACAGGAGGTAATTTTATGCGACTGGAAGAGCAGTGTCCATGGGACCTCCTCGACTTTGCAATTCTCGAACCATCATTGTCCAGTGGTAGGCAAACCCGTAGCAAGACTGATAAACTGTTCATCAACTTCCAATTGAATATCGCCAACCTTGGCTCGACAGCCATCAAAGGTCATGGAGAATTGTTGAGCTACGCAAAGGTTAAAACCCTCGAATCTTTGTATAAATGGAAGCCACCCATTTTCCTCGAGGTCACTGCGGGCACTGTTAAACATCAACAGAGTTTGGCTCCCATTGGGTTCAGCTCAGACGACTGGTGCCATGAATCGAGCACATAGTAAGGGTTTGGGTCGAATTCACCAATGCACAGGAGAATAGCTATTCGGTCTAACATCAATGAATGATCAAAGGGGGAAAGCATTAATGCGTGCATGTGAGGGTGGTGGAGTTATTCACCGCCATGCACAATAGTTATGGTAAAGTACAACCAGCAAGTTCCACATCTGTTCAAACAATCATAGCATAGCTCAAAAACCATATCGTTTGGCCAACCAAAGAATCAAATGGTGAGTGTTATGCCAACGCACCAAATCAACTATAATTTTTTAAAATCATTGACATTCAACGCGAAACCAACACCAAATGTTAGCCATGTGCCATTGTATAAATCAAAAGTTTTAAACCATTGTGCCGATTGATACTCATAAAATTGACAAGCCAAGAGCTATAAAAAGATTAACATAAGGATCACATCATATATAAAAAAAACAAAAATAAATCATGACCCCTATGCAATTCATAGAACCAATGATTAGGCAAGTCACAAAAAGTATAAATCCATATGCTCAATGCCTCACAAACTTAATAAAATCAAGTTATGCAATCAATATAAGAATGTCCTAATAGGCATAGTTCGAAAATCCTTTCAGCCACATAACGATAAACCAAAGGTAAGTGCCATAGAAAATATTGATAAAAAGATGACGATAGTACAAATAGTGATCGAAATGTGACCTCGAAAGGAGAAGTTTTCACACTTACAGTCATGAAAACTTAATGGAGACAAATTTGCAAGTGTCGCAAGAAATGAAAATATCGTCTATTTGAAAGATGCGACGACAATTTGATGTTCGGAAGACATAGGTGTAGGCAGCTTATAGGACAATAGAAAAAATTGAATTGGCTGCCAACAATGGCGACACACTGGTAGAAGAAGTTATCTCTGTCAAAAGAAATAAATTCAGATTAGGACAACAAAGAAAATTTCAACTCAAAAACAACAACCAGAAAATCGTACAAACATCATCATTAATCATTTTTTCCAGCAGTGTTTCAAAAGATGAAAACCAATAATAGTCTTAAGATTAGCATATCACGATATTAAAGATAAAATCTTCGATACTGTTGGCATGGCCACTGCTGCCAGCAGGCATCCATAGCCTCGACAGGGTTTCCATTTAACCCACTCTGACATTTGTATCCTGTCAAGAAGTTATGGATCAGAATAAAGGACATTAAAGAGGTTTCTTATATTTTTGCAGATTCTCATGTACCCGACATTGCTTCGCTGCCAGCGGGCCTGTTCAGTACCCCGATGAAGTTGTCTTGGCACCATGCATGCATTTACCCGCTTCCAATAGACCTGTTCAGTATCCCGACGGGTTTACAAGCACTTCCCACAACTCTTATTCATAATTTTATTTTGTTTTTCTTTTGAAGATATATGGCTGAGCGGGGTGACGCTGAAAATTCTGATATTTTAACATATATTTTTTAGATCTCATCATAATTTTTTAGCACTGTCCTTTATTCAGTTCCAGAGATGTTTTTAAAAACAACTTCCTATGACAGGGAGACATCTTTTGAGTCATTCCTTTATGAAAAAGGGACAACGTAAAAAGATAATAGTTGATCATGACCAACTTTGCTCAGAGATTGAAATCAGTAAACTTCTTTCAAACAACAAAATTCTCCAACATAGATATTAGTTCAGCAACATATCATTGGTGTTTGTACAAATCTTCAGAAGTTATTTCAACGAAGAAATTTTTCTTATCGTCTTTGTTTGAATAGCTCAGTGTACAGGTATGCGTATTGTTAAAAAAAAATACAAACTGATCAATCAAATCAAAAGAAAAATAGAAAGAAAAATGCAAAGCAAACAAAAATGAAATATTTACATAATATACAAGGGTAGTTATCAAGAAAAGTATCTCTTCAAGGCTTGGCCATTCACCGGATAGGTGTCAAGTTGCCCTTCAAGATTCTGTAATCGAAAGGAACTAGGACCCAACTTTTCAGCAATTAAAAACAACCCAAGCCATAATTTTTGAAACTTGGTGTGCTCACCCTTTCCTTCGTGTGGTCTGTCCCACTTCAAAACGAGATCGCCTACTTCAAAGTTCCTATCAGAAGCATAATTAGAATCAAACCAGCTTTTAATCAATTGTTGATGTTGGTCTAACTTACGGTTAGCTTGGGCTCTTACTTCTTCCAACTTCATCAAAGCGTTAATTCGGTTTTCTAAAGGGGGACAATCTTCTTCTTGGAATTTTTGTGACAACTGAAGTGAAGGAAGAAGAATGTGAGGTGGAAGAATGTCTTCTCTGCCATAAACGAGAAAAAAAGGGGAGTTACCTATAGCAGCTTTGGGTGTCACCCTATCAGCCCATAGTGCGTTCAGCAGTGCATTGTGCCAGTTTTTGTGATTTTCAGCCATGGTTCTCTTGATAATTTTGATCAAGTTCTTGTTGGTTGATTCTTCTAAGCCGTTTCCCTGGGCATAATAACTAGCAGAATACTTTAGCTTTATTCCTTTTTCCAAAGAAAAATCGCTCATCTCAAGAGAAGAAAAGTATGAAGCATTGTCAAAGACTAGACAATCAGGAATACCGAAACGAGTGATAATATTCGAGCTTAGAAAAGCGATTACTTAACCGGTGTTAACAGTTCTTAGCACAGTAGCTTTAGAACATCGTGAAAAGTAATCTGTGGCTATCACAATTTACTTGTATTGTTGTGAGGATGGAGGGTTAACAAGACCTATGATATCAAGGCCCCATTGCTGGAAAGGAGAATCCACTGAGATGGGTTGCAAGGGAAAGGCTGGTTTTTGTAACCACCCTGATGCTTTTTGACAGATGTTACATTTACGACACAAGGCATGGGCATCCCTAAAAAGCGTGGGCTAGTAGTAACTAGCTCTTAAAACCTTATGAGCAGTGGTGTCGCCACCGAAGTGACCACCAGCTTCTCCTACATGCAACTCAAGCAAGACTTTTTCTGCTTCGTCTTTCTCGAGACAACGCATCAGTACGCCGTCAAAATTCTGACGAAACAATATACCGTTAATTAGATGAAAGGAGGTGGACTTTAGTCTCAACACTCTTCTCTTGGCATAGTCAAGGTGACGGGGTGTTGATCCATGATCAAGACAGAATCTAATATCCCCATACTAGGGACTAATGAGGTTTTGTGCGCAACAAATCAAACTTTGATCACGTTGTTCTAGGTTTGACATATCACCATCTTCTTGCTGTCCTGTTTCTGAATAAAAAACCAAATTACACAACCCTTGGCCCCTTACGATCTGAGCTGGGGTGATTTCCAAGTCATACTCCTGCAAGGAGGTGACCCGGTTGGCTCTCTTCTCTCCTAACTCCTTCTGTACTAACAAGTTACTCACGGCAGGGTAGGGGACAATGAATTTTGTCCTTGACTTCAAAAAATAGGACCGGAAATGCTTAACTGCTTTGAAAACAGCGTAGGCTTGCCGATCGACCGCTGGGTAGTTAAGTTCAACACCTTTGAAATAAGAGCTCATAAAGGCGATGGGTACTTTGTTGTTCTCAGAATTCTTCTGAGTTAGGACTACGACATAGGAACGATCAGAGGCAAAAGTATAGAGTGTAAAATCTTGAGAGAAGTCAGGGCTCATGAGAGACGGAGCGTCTATTATGGCCTTCTTTATAGCATTAAAATATTGATTTTCTGTGCGTCCCCAGTGATATTGGGTGTCTTTCTTAATCATTTTTTGTAGAGGCCTGACCATTTCGGAAAAGCTGGGGACAAATCTTCTCACGAAGTTAATCTGGCCTAGGAAAGACTGCATGGATTTCTTGGATGTAGGAGGGGGAAATTTAGTGATGACTTGAGTCCTCTTGGGATCAATAATCATCCCATCACTAGACACAATGAATCCTAGTAATTTACCCTATTCTACTGCAAAGATGGACTTTTTGGGGTTTAAGGAGATGTCGTATTTACGACATCGTAGCAGAACGACTCGTAAGTGAGCTAGATGATCGTTTTTGTTTTTAGATTAAACGGTTACATCATCTAAGTAAACTACGACGGAGTGATTGATTAAGCCTCGAAAAGAAATGTCCATTGCTCTCTGAAAGGTAGCACCAGCATTAATCAATCCAAAGGGCATTTTGCGATAAGCATAAGTGCCCCACGGGGTACGGAAGGTAGTTTTTAGTTGGTCTGGCGGAGACATCAGGACTTGGTTGTATCCAAAGAAACCATCCAACCAAGATAGCCTCTCGGAACAAGATACCTATTGCAGGATCTGTTCCATGGGTGGGACAAGATAATTGTCTTTATCAGACGCTCTATTAAGGTTTCAGAAATTGACACAAAGTCGGATTTCCCCTTTTTTCTTCTGTATTGGGGCGAGGTTGGAAACCCATTGAGTGTGCCTAACAGGAAAAATTATTTTAGCACTTAGGAGTTTATTCAATTCTTTTTGAACATTCGGTTCAAGTTTAGGGTGCATCTTCCTCAGTTTCTGTTGGAAGGGTAAGGTTTGGGGCTTCATTGGGATGACATGTTGTATGATATTAGGATCGAAAGTTTTAAGATCATCGTATGTCCATGCAAAGACATCCTTGAATTCTTTAAATAATTTAACAAAAGAATCTTTTTCTTGTCTAGAACATCCCAAGCCTAGATTAATGCACTGAGGATTTTCACTAGTTCCTAAACTGACTTTTTCATAAGACAAAGAGGAACTATTGGTTTTACAATTGACCGTCTTTTTAAATTTATCTTCAAAATCATAAAACTTTTCTAATCTAACTATGGATTTGGGTATGAAATTTACCATGTCCGATAGAACTTCAGGAGAT
>ML786520.1:100238-133562 GCA_009831015.1 Picea engelmannii | reverse complement strand
TATCCGAGAAGTGTCCAAAAATGTTCGGAGAAGACTCTTCTTCTTGAACTGTCTCTGGTTCTGCTACCTCCTCAAGAATCTCAATAGGCATCAAGTTATCTTGGGCTTCTAGAATTGTTTGCAGAGTGCATTGCAAACTTTCTAGATTGAGGCCTTCAGTGGTTGGGTTTGGTCAGTTTGTGGGAAAGGGCTTTCGGAAAGGAGTTTTGTAGGGTCCTTTACTCGAAGAAGCTTCTTCAGTTGACCTTTTTAAGTCTATAACTTGATTAGAGAGTTTTTGAACAACTTTAGTTAGGTTTTCCAAATTAGATTTTTCAGGTTGTGTTTTACTTTGAGTAGGTCTGGTGAGAATTTCAATCTTCTTTTTGGAAGAAGCACTAGTTTTAGTTTCGTTGCTAAAAGAGTCCTTAAGACTAAGTATGTCTTTTTCGATCTGGGTAGCCTCTTCGAAGGCTTCTAACAACATGGCCTTTTTAGATCGTTTAACCCAAATAGCTATACTTTGATGTAACGCTTTAGTGTAGTAAGCTATTACAAGACCCTCAGCAGGCATAGAATCTGCAGGGATTCGATTTTTAAGCGTTAAGAATCTTTGATTGAAATCTTTGACTTTTTCTTTTGGGTTCATTTTTAAGCTTGAAAGATCTATGACTAAGTCTTCCGGAGGTTTACCATCTCCGAATTTTTCCAAAAAGCATGACTCAAACTTTTCCCAAGACACTATGGTATGGGGTTGTTGGGCAAAGTACCAAGTGGATGCATTACCCTCAAAAGTATAAGGGAACAACCTACAAACAACATCTTCATGTTCAACATTGCGGAGTCTTATGGCTAACATAATTTTTTTGATATGATCTTCAGCTATCTGTTTTGAATCGGGATCAAACTTGGGAAGCCATTTCTCTAGGTGCTTAGGTAAAGGGTGTTGGGCTCCAGGTACAACTACAACATCCTGGTCCAACCAGGGTCTAGCAGGGTTGTTCTGATTTTCCATTGGGGTAGTGGGTGTGGAAGGCTGAGAAGGTGAGTTGCCTTCGTCTGATGAGGAATCCCCTTGAGAAGAGGAAGCAGATGAGGGAGGTGGTGAAGGAGGTATCCCAGATCCTCCTGCAACAGGATTTAAGTTTGGATCTGTAGGATTCACAGTGAGGTTAGTGTCACCTAATTGTTCTCTGATATCAGAGAAGTCTAAAGGTTGACCCCACGGATGGTTTGGCTACCTAAGATGAGCTAAGGCACTATGTGTTTTAATAAGAGATTGACAGACAATCTCTTGGATATCACCACCTGTAGGATTAGGGGTTGTTGGCTCAACTGTGATCTGCGGATCTTCGGTTGAAGTAGTTGTTGTTTGAAGGGGAATATTATCTTGTGAATGGCTTCTAGTCACTATAGGTAAGCGATTATGGGGGGGAGGAGTATTGTGACCGCCTCGTGCCATTAATTAAGTTCAGGCCCTCCTTCCAGCGCCATTTGTTGACTAGAAAAATCGATCGTTCGTCAACTGAGAGAGTGGAACCAGTTCGGGGTTGTCTAAATAACCCAATTCGTTTGGAATGGACCACCCTGATGGGTTTAATGACTCCGTTGTCCATTCTAAGGTTCTAAAAAAACTAAAGAGAAAACTAATCTAAACTAACTAATCTAACTAAAACAAATAAACCAAAACTAAATACAAGAAACTAAACTAACTAACAATAAATAAAAACAAACTAATACACTAATCTAATTAAAACAAACTACTAAATAAATTAAACTAAAACTAAATATAAACTACTCTAACTATTCTATATACAAACTACGAATTACTATTACACTAATTCTAATAATTAACTATCTAATTACTAATTGAATTACAACTTATTCACAAATATACATTACCTACAACTTGCAGATTTGAATAAAACCTGTAAAACTCATTTGCAATCTGTCCTATAACAGCCAAAGATGTATTTTTTATTTTATGATTTTATGAACAAGAAATAAAACTTACTGGAATTAAATGATCTAATATTAACTACTTATATCTAAAATAAACTACTAATAATATACTAAACAAACAAATGACAAACTGACCTGGAAACGCTCCAAATTTGCCATGTCTATGATGACTTCGAAGTTGGTCGGAGGAAGGAAACTCGCACCGGATGATCCAAAAGCTTCTCGTAAATGATAGGCTGCAATGCTCTTTGAGTTGTTTATAGGACAAACAAGACATAAAAAATCATAACAATTATATGATTTATAAATCTCGGCAATAAGGGAAACCTGTTATGCAAAAACTTATACTTAATAATTCAACTTATGAAGAAGAGAAATCTGTCATTCACAAACTGAATCAAGCAATTGCTATGTTTTCTTATACATCGGAAGAAATCCGATATGGATTATATTGATTAAATTATATCATTTGCACAAGATTAAGATAGCTAAAGTAGTCATTAACCAAATGCAAATTGATACACAAGAACCTGAACAAAATATGGATATTATGAAAAGCTAAAGCTGTAGCAGAATATCAAATTCTGTCTCAGTCTGTATTAAAATTCCATATCCTTGTTCTCCCATGAATGAGGATAAAGTTATTACAAAAATAATAAGTATATATAAGTCTTTCCACAGGGTAAAACCTCCCTGTGGATAATATCAAACTGTTTACATAATCTGGGAAGATATTCCCAAAATCAACTAAACTAGGAAACTAAAATGAAAGAAAATATTTCAAATATCCCGTAACTGCTCATCCAATCCAATGCAATTTTGAATTGACCTGTAATGGACAAAAAGTAACAAGTTAGAGAGATATCTTATGAGCAAAACAATAAAAATCTGACTCTACAGACTTAGCTACAGAATCATCCGATTCTGTAGCTAGTCTGAAATAATATACAGAATCAAAATCAAAATCAAATCAAATCTTTTTAATGAAATCAAATTGAATTAACAACCAATAACAAATCATTTCATTCGAAAATGTTATATTATTTGCAATCCAATAGAATCAAATTTCAATAACCGAATAGAGGAATAGTCATACTCTGTTTTGATTGTAATCGGGTAGACAGAGCCAAACAGTTTTAAAAGATCGCTTCATATCCAATTCGAAAAGTAATGCAATCCAACAAATGACAAGAAAATGTTGTGTTTTTCCAACAACAGGAGATACGATCCGATCAACAGAGAATCGTTTTAAAATTGTTATAACTGTCATGACATCAAAGGATTCACGTGACAGGTAGACCAATTTTATCAGGGACGAGAATCAACTCATACAAAATCGTAACCAGATTAATTTGACTTTGATTAGAATCGACATAAGTGATAATTGGTAAATAAAATCGATTGGTTTTGAACGAAATCATTGATTTCAAATGAATCATGACGAAGTTTAACATAGAAACAAATCGTGAATCCGGATATAACCAATCTCATTTTACAAATCAAATTCAAGCAGAGTATCCATCGCAAATATGAATCCAACTGATAACATGGTCGTGCTAACAGTAAATCAATGCGAATTAACTGGTTGGGTTTTGTATGATCGTTATGAATCAAATCCATTTTATGATTTGGGCGCGTTGGTACAGGCTAAAAATAAAAAGCAATGTTCGTGAAGAAATAGAGTCACACCGGAAACGATACAAGTTATATTCTTGTTGATTGAAAGTCATATGGAAAAACAACTGTAACAATTAACCTCATCAAAATTGTTACCAATCATATCGTATGCATCATAACGAAATCGAATTGAAATGTGATAATGTTCAAAATTGAATATGTGGAATAGTTTCTGTCTAGAATAGATACAAACGACTTCAATTGATAGCAGAGCATCCATTTTAACTCACTCAAACAAATCAAATCCATATTAATATCAATCAAATCGATGAAAATCTAATAAAAGCTAAACTGGGAAAAACGAAATTCCATTTAATCAAAGCAAAGCTATGTATAGAATGCATACAATGTAATAGAGCCAATCAATGTTGTGAACAGAGTTGTTTAAAAATGAATTCGAATCGTTATATAAACAAGTGATATCAAAACATACCTGTGTAACGACGAGGTTGCTCAATTATGCCAACATAGAATTCACGACAGCCGTGGATGATACCACATTTTTAAACAAAATGGATCCTGTCGTCTTTTGTTTCTTGTCTGTCGCTTGTAGCTTCGCCTTTTGACTGGTAAGCAGTGCAACCTGGTCCTCCAAATATTGAATTATTGACTGGAGTATTGGGACATCATTATAATATCGCTCTAACCACAAACTGCATTGATCACAAGGCAACACTGTAGGTTTAGACAGAGCAGGAGGGGGTTTGGATAAATGACCGGGGGCTTCGCAAGGAAACTTAATTCCTGGGTAGTTAGGGTCGTCTTGTAGGCATGGGGGTAGGTTTTACACAAAGTCATATGAGGGTTTGGCACACAAACCTTGCGAATAGGGGTATTCGCTAGCCAAGAAACGCTCCGCTTCTGAATCAGAGTCCTCACTCAACACAATAGGGTTTGGTTCGACAGGGGGTTTTGGCTTATTTCTTGCCATTCATGAAATTAGACGTGCATTCTTTTTCCCTTTGGCGTTTGTAGTATGGTTGGCTTTGGGCTTCTTGCTCATAGGCTTAACAGTCTCAATGCTCTTAGACATAGTGTGGGGTAAGTCAATAGGAGGGTCAGTCAAGGGTTTAAGCAGAAGGATATGATAGGGTACTGGGGGCACAACCTTGACCTCGCTCACCATAGGTTTATCAACCTGTGCAGGGTTTGAATCCTTGAAACCATTCCGAGCCACAAAATTGCTCCAACTATCCCCAAGAAGACAACAATAATCTTTACCAGCCCATAATGAAAAAGGCTACTATCATCCTTGTTTCTTTTGTACTTCTTTGACATTTTAAACAGGCTTCTATGCAAATAATAGGGCATATTGAGTTGATATCCCATAAAAACCATAAGCAAACGTAGGTGGTGTAAGAACACAAACCCGTACCGACCTTCGCAGGTGATAAATTTCTTTATTATCATCAATAAATCATGCCAACGTTGTTTAAGAATCGTTACTGGCAAACCTTTATCACAGGAGGTAATTTTATGCGACTGGAAGAGCAGTGTCCATGGGACCTCCTCGACTTTGCAATTCTTGGACCATCATTGTCTAGTGGCAGGCAAACCCGTAGCAAGACTGATAAACTATTCATCAAATTCCAATTGAATATCGTCGACCTTGGCTCAACAGCTATCAAAGGTCATGGCGAATTGTCGAGCTACGCAGAGGTTAAAACCCTCAAATCTTTGTATAAATGGAAGCCACCCATTTTCCTCGAGGTCATTGCGGGCACTGTTAAACATCAACAGAGTTTGGCTCCCATTGGGTTCATCTCGGATGACTTCTGCCATGAATCAAGCACATGGTAAGGGTTTGGGTCAAATTCACCAATGCACAGGAGCAGAGCTATTCGGTCTAACAACAATGAACGATCAAAGGGGGGAAGCATTAATGCACGCATGCGAGGGTGGTGGAGTTATTCACCGCCATGCACAATAGTTATGGTAAAGTACAACCGGAAAGTTCCACATATGTTCAAACAATCATAGCATAGCTCAAAAACCATATCGTTTGGCCAACCAAAGAATCAAATGGTGAGTGTTATGCCAACGCGCCAAATCAACTATAATTTTTTAAAATCATTGACATTCAACGCGAAACCAACACCAAATGTTAGCGATGCGCCATTGTATAAATCAAAAGTTTTAAACCATTGTGCCAATCGATACTCATAAAATTGACAAGCCAAGAGCTATAAAAATATTTACATAAGGATCACATCATATATAAAAAAAACAAAAATAAATCATGACCCCTATGCAATTCATAGAACCAATGATTAGGCAAGTCACAAAAAGTATAAATCCATATGCTCAATGCCTCACAAAATTAATAAAATCAAGTTATGCAATCAATATAAGAATGTCCAAATAGGCATAGTTCAAAAATCCTTTTAGCCACATAACGATAAACCAAAGGTAAGTGCCATATAAAATATTGATAAAAAGATGACGATAGTTCAAATAATGATCAAAATGTGACCTCGAAAGGAGAAGTTTTCATGCTTACAGTCGTGAAAACTTAATGGAGACAAATTTGCAAGTGTCGCAAGAAATGAAAATATCATATATTTGAAAGATGCAACGATAATTTGAGTTCGGAAGACATAGGTGTAGGCAACTTATAGGACAATAGAAAAAATTGAATTGGCTGCTAACACTTATATGCAGATGTATGCAATTGTTAATGTTGAGAATTTGAATTTGTATGAGCATCCATTGATTGATGATCAAGGTGAGCGTGTTCAGATTCCTTCCATAGATGATTTTTATCCAGAGTATCTTACAGAACTGCAGGAGGACACCATCCTTGATAGGAGAATGCGAACTTCAAAACGAGGAAATGTGGAGTATCTTCGAGTTGGTCTTAAAGGGACGAATCCAAGCAAGGCCAAGTGGATTGAGGTTGGAAGGGTGAGGGAAATTTACCCTCATCTTCACATAGACTGAAAATAGTATTTTGGAGGTCCAAAATCTTCCCAATGGGGAGGTGTGATCAGGGGATCAAATTTTACTCAAAAATTCAAAGTGCTCGGAATCATTTCAAACCAGACGGGAGCATAGGCCTCGTTGTTGCAAACCAAATGCAACTCATTTCATCTCAAACGGATGTCGGGAGCGAGATATATTGCAATCTGTTCATAAAGTCAAACAGGCAAAAAAAATGATGTTGACTGTATAGTCCATACAGTCCGTACAGGATGACGTGGCAGGGCCGTACGACCGTACAGAAGTGACGTGGCATATGATGATTGGAAGGCATGGTCGAATCAGATGGTGACATGTGGCATTTCATTGGTTAATGGTAAGGTTCCACGCGGCCCAATCATGGGCTACCACGTGGCACCCCTTTATTGGCTTGTGGTTTGTTATGTAAAATTTTATGGGTCCGTGGGTGTAGAACCCTAGACCTCACCGCCGGTGTAACACTTTAACAAAGTCCCCACGACCATTACACCCATATGATGTTTCTTACCATATAATGGTTCACATTATATTTAAATTCGTATGATTATATATTTGGGCAGGGGTCAGGCCGAAGCTTAGCCCTGGCCCATGGTTGTGTTGATATTACATATGACCACCATATATATATATGATTTCCCATGGGTATAACATAGCCCAGTCACATGTACTACCATGTGACTTGATATAATGATCGACGCGGTTTTACATTATGGTTTGAACAGTTCAAAGGACCCGCCATGTGTCATATTATGATTTGCCTTTGGTTTTATCTCTTTGCACCAGTCATATGGAGGACCGCATGTGCCCAGGTTCTAGGCGGTTAGGGGCTGGCGCACCCTTAACCGTCCTAAGGTTCATGCTGTTGTTGCAGTTGCACCCGGTGTTGGGGTTTCACACTATTTATTGTGTGTGTGTCAGGTTCATTGAAGAAGGGTGTGTTTTGTAGATGCAGAGACAACAAGCTTGAAGGGGGGACTTCCAGGAGGCCTAAATTCTTCGTTTTTCGACCGATTGAGGTGTCGAAAGAGCCCAGACAGGGGTTTTTGGATGCTTTGAAGCCATTGGAGCAGTCAGTTTGTCAGTTTGAGCATTGTAAAACATGTTTTTGAGCACTTTTGAGAAATTAATAATAATGATCCATTGGAAGCTGGACCAGGAGATGTAGCCCAAGAGAGGGGTGAACTCCTTTATCAATTGTTGTGTTTATGTGCTTATGTTCATTGATTATGTTGTTGTCTATGTGTATTTTTCATGAGTAATACCTTAATTCTTGTGTTGCAAAATTGATCCATTTGCTTTAAACACATAACATTTACATTGCAATAATTTCAAGTATTTCAGGTCTTCTTCACTTTTTAGATCATTGGGGTTCTGAAATCACTGTGAAACATCGATCTGTGAATGATCGGTGGGTGAATCTGGAAGGAACCCACACATTAATAATGTGTAAACTCGTACATTGATCGGGTTCTATGGGTGATTTGCGAATACGATTTTGAATGCTGTCAGAATTTAAGAAGGATCTGGTAGGATCTAACTTTGACCTTGAATCATTGTAACCATTGAAATAATCCATGAACTGATATGTCTACATTGACCAATCAAGGAATGATTGGAAACAAAAGTTCTCATAGAAAACACATTGATTTAGTGCATTGAGAAGACACATGTGGTAAAAGAATGGGGAATATATATGGATTCCCATTGTGGAAGAAGTATCTTCTAGTACACTATAGAGAGTACGATTTACAAAGAGAGAAATTAGGTAACCCTACATGTTGGTACCCTAATTATTGGTAAGGAAAGAAATGATTAAAGGAATTCATGTGAAACTTTGAGTTTTATGAGTGATTATTTGAGATTGTGGTCAATTCAGAAAAGAAAATATGGTTCTTCTATAATAATAAATATGAACAGAGAATCCATATGGTAATAAGTGGATTATGTCCCAACACCCCTTCAAAAAAGTGGCTAACATGAAATATAATAATTTTAAACTAATGTAAGGGTACATTGGGTATGGATGTGGTCATGGAGATTGACACACTAATTAAAGTTATTTGATATATGAATTAAATTTGGAAAAAAAAAATTGGTATGTTTAAAGGATGCATATGTAAAAAATGATATATTTCCTTTTCCTTTGTACCCTTTCTTAGATGAAAATGACTTGAATTGTTAGTATGCATGATTTTAAAAATATAATGTGCATGGAAACTAATAATTTGTTTGGCTAAGGAATGTTGAAATTGCAACAAAAAAAGGGTCTTGGATATGGTAGTATCATAAGCCCATAAGGAAGACCAATTTCCTACTAAGACAAATTGCTATGGGAAGGAAAGTCCCATGTTTGTGGATCTCATCCCTGTATGGAACAAATCTGAAAATAAATATGGAATTGAAAAATATGTGGGTGACAGATTTGCACTAAAATGTTGAAATTAAAATTTATGATGATATCTCATAAAATTATGTATACCTATGGTATAGGTGAGAAGAAAAATATTCGTCCAGAAAGGACATATGAAGGAAATCAAGTTGGAAATCATGAAAGACAACTACTAATGGAATAGGAAAACCTATGGTAAGCTATGATCACCCTATAACATGTTGTGTTATGGAAACATAATCTAGAGGGATGCCTCGACATAAAAAGTCTAAGGTATGCCTCGACTGTAAGGCTCAATGAAGTCCTTAGATCTTTTCCTATGTGATAAAACCTTCGCAAGGAAAGCCAAATCACTCGAGGGAATGTATAGCAGAGAAGGGGATGCATGAGTCTGGGCCTAGAGGGTGAGTAACCGCAAGGAAGGGGAGACTTTGATCATCCTCGTAAAATATTGATTGGGATCATGCACACAATGGGTATGTATAGGAAAATAGTGAGCCAAAATAACAAGAAATCCATGTGGATGAAAATCCACGAACTACACAGATAAGTAGTGTGCTACATTATGAAATTTTCCTTTTGAATTTTGATCAATAGTAAAATGTTTACAAATGAAATTGTGATTAATATGCTTTTCGTGCAAGATTATTGAAGGCGGGTGACGAAGAACAAGAGTCTGAAAGGAATTGACCTAGAAAGAGGATCAATATTTCTAAAGTAGTTGAATGATAGAGGCATGACATGTGTTATTGAGAAAGAACACCCATGACAATGTTCCCTTTTAAAGGGGAGGAGATTGTAACACCCATATTTCCCCCAGCTTGTAATTAATCATTAATTATGGTTACCATGTTATGGCATGTGAACAACGTAAATGTATCATTTTTTGAATTTTCAATAACTAACTGTGGGGCTGAATCCTTGAAGTACTGGCCATGATATCACTAGAGGAAAGAATGGTAAAACTATAAGAAAGGGTTCCTTATATAAAATGACCCCAAAATTCCCCTTGTTGGGAATAATGAACCCCCTCGGGATCCAAAGGATAGTAATTATTTAATGAAGGAAGGAATGGTGGTTGAATAATCAACCACCCCCATGAATGGAAGCATGGTTTGGCTGAGGAGACAGGAGGTTGTCAACCCAAAGTACCAAAGATTTTTGCAAACCTAGGTTGACCCAGGTTTCCTTCTGACATAAGGAACATGATAGGTGGAGAACCATATTGGGAAATTCATGAATAAAATGAATACAAGAATAGACAATTGAGAGGAGAGAGTGTGCATGAGGCTCTATAGAGAGAGGGAGAGACACCAGAAAAGACCACATTCATAGAGGGTAACATGCGACCTGAATATGAAGAAGAAAAGAGGAGGATCATGAGATTGATGTCGATGAAGCATCTTATAAACCTCATAGGGTTGTTGTGACAGAGAGAGAGTCTCTAAGAAATAGAATAGATTACCTAGTGATATCATGGCTTGACACAGGGGTGGCCAGAGTGCTAAGAGTGAATGGATCTGAGCTTGTGGTTGGGTGGAAAGGCTCACACCCATAGTCATTTAGCTGGATGCAAAATGTAATAGATAAGTACTCTCATACCCTATATAATTGAGTTGTAACTGTAAAACAAAGTTGGATATCCTGTGAATGTTTCAGAAATGTGCATGTTTTCTTGATGGTTAGACTTTGTTCCTTTATCTTTTGCTTGATTGTGTATTTAGGAAAGTAAGGAACTATATGGTTTGTACCTGTAAAGGCTCAAGCCCTGTAGTGGCTCAATTTAGAGGAAATGAACTATGATTCCATCAAACTTGAGCACAATTTCATGTATGCATATCGAAACTTCCAGTTGTTTTGAATCTTATGGAAAAATGATTCTATTAATCTTAGGAGAGGTAGTGCATGTATGCATAGAGTCTCTGAAAAGAGGGTAGAGAACGAGAACTTATTAAGTTCTAGAGTTTGGTGAACGAGCGCAAGGGGTGCATGAGAGGTTCTTATAAGTCTAAAGCTTAGGAGAAAGAGCACAAAGTGTGCGTCCATGCCTAATACCTTAAGAGTAGATGAAGCTCAAAAAGGATAGAGAGATTTAAGTATCTAAAGTAAGGATCCCTTCATTTTGAATATGAGTGGATGAGATCCATTCGAGAGGATCCATGGTCGGTCATGACCATTGGATTTGGATAAAGAGCACAAGTATTAATACCCCCCCTGACTTCTTCACTCTTCTTGATTTAAACGAAGTTTGCGTATTCTTCATAAGGGATATGGAGCCTCTAAATTCCCTAATTCTGAATGGAATCGAGACCACCCATCGGAAAGGACATGTGTCACTAGATCCCATGGTTCGAAGAGTGGTACTATGCAATTTTTTTGTCGTTTTGTTAATGGATGGAGGAAATCCCAAAGTTCTAAACATTGAATTCCTAAAGTGACAAGAGTCTTAGATCTGTGGGTCTACGTGGATAGGCCCTGACCATCAGACCTAGGTTATGTTCAAATTGACATTGAAGGACTCCGGGAATCACGAGGAGTTTGCATCGCAAAACTTCTGAACATTGAATTCCCTAAGTAACGAGAGTCATGGATCTATGAGTCCATGTGGCCAAAACCTGACCATTAGATATAGGATAAGTTCCACTCAACGCTGACAAACTCTAGGAGTGATGAGGAGTTTTCAGCACAAAAATTCTGAAGGCTGAAGTCTTGAAGTAATGAGATTCATGGATCTATGGATCTATGTGCTTGGATCTCGACAGTGATATCTGAGGTATATTAGAATGATTTCATTTTGGTGTAACATGGAAATCCAAGGTCACCAGGGTGACGTGGAACCACGATCGACGAGCCAAGTGTCACCTCGATTTGTGATTTTCGTAGACCCTATATGTCTATTGGAATGTGACACATGACACCCTTTGATGAGGCCATTTATCACCCCTATCCCTCACTGCGTGTTAGACCCTGGTAAGTGACATACTGACCATGTGAATGGTGAATTCTGGGACTTCAAGAGTCCAAGACTTTGGAACTTCGGGACTCTAGAAGATTTGGGGTTTTAGCATCATGGAAAGACAAAAGGGATGAATCCATGTGGAAAGCTCAAGTGAGTTTGGGAGATAGGAGCTCCGAAAGAGATGGGGTGTAGTGTTGTACAAAAGGCTTGAAGGTCGAATCCACGTGGCAAGCTCACGAGAGTTCGGGATATAGGAACTCTAGGAGACAGGGGTCATTAGAACATATACTCCCAAAATATTTGAACTTATCATGTAAGCATATGCGTTAATATGGAGGGAGATCCTTCATTGAATTATTGGTGGATGGATTTCTACCATATATTTAGGAGTGATGGAAGCTCCAGGATTTTGGATAACTAGGGATGATACGTATCATTCATATCCACGTAGATTCCATGTGGCTCTTGACCAATAACTACCCAAGGGACTGTGGAAGGTCATTTCTTCCAATCCTAAGTTCATATTTTAGCATAAAGACAGTGGTTGGAAAGTTTTGAATGAGAAGAATGTGATGGATATCCCAAAATTAGGATTTGATATAGTTAAGGAAAATGAAATTATGATGCCCCGTCCCTTAAAAGAGTATTTAGGGGTCAGGTATGTTACACAACCTGTGGGCGACCATCCCATCCCATTCCTAACATTTCCATCAGCCCCATCGACCAATACTACCACAATTAAGGTTGTCTCAGAGTAGGTTGTAAAACCTAGTGCTCCATTTGTTAGTGAATCTCCATAAAGGCCCAAGATATTCATGGTGAGGTAATGCATTGATGATAATTTTTTATGTTTCATGAATTTCCTTTTATGCATATTTGTTTAATTTTCTTGACTTTGTCCTTGTAATTAATGGAGGGTAGCATCACAAAGATGTTGGGGTCATGGAAGAGGGAAACACCCTCACGAATGACAATATCATATGCAATGAGTCGTCTTAGGTTAAATTACAAAGTATAATTTTTCATGGTTATTAATTCATTGAGGAAAAAAACTTATAACAATGTTTATTCCTTGTGTAGTCTCCAGAGTGTCAAAGCGCACCTAGTCCTAGAACCTCTTGATGTGCTTCCTCAAGAAAGGGAAGAAATATTGACTTCCAGGATGCTCCTAAGGGTGGTGAGGGTGGAAGTGGTCAATGATTGACCAAATACTGTCATTTTGTATCTAGGCCACAATATGGATGCTTTTTTTTTATGTTAGAACACTTTTTGTTACTTTGTATATTGGCCATGAGTTTCCATTTTGTAAAAAATGAAAACTTTAAATGATGTGGATGCAGAATATATATATATATATATATATATATATATATATATAGAGAGAGAGAGAGAGAGAGAGAGAGAGAGAGAGAGATTTTATGGCATGTTTTTTTATGAATCTCATTGTTTCTACATTTTATGTCGATGAATATATGAATTTCATGTGTATTAATCCCTTTAATTTTTTTTCTAAAGTGATTATAAATACTTATGTTACACATTAATGAATATCTTATGGTGGGAGATATTTCTAAGAGTTAAATCGATTTTGTACAAGATCAACTCCATCTATCATCTCCATAACAAGAACATTGGGTAGCACTAGGGTTTTACAATTCCACAAAACCATAACTTCTTGTCTTACCAGATATACATGATAAAAGTATTTATTTCCTCCTCTAGGTATAAATGCTAGTATTCCTAGTCTCCTTAGGACAAAACCTTGACGCTAATCTTCCCTTGACATTCCTTTGAGAAGTCTAGTTGTTAGTTTCTTAGTTGATTCAATCCATAATTTGACCAATTTCTAGGGAACACACATTATTCCCCTTTCTCTATTCATGAACTATATAAAATGATTTCATTTATGTGTAATCCTTAATATATTCCAAAAAGAATAGTCAATGAATCGTTAATGCACTCATGTTTATTTATCTTGTGTAGTGGGTATATTTAAATTTTGTTAAACCCATCAATTATTAATAACATTTATTTAGTCTTCCATGATGTCCACTATACTTATTGATTTTGATCAATAGAATCAGAGAGTTCTCATGAAAACTAGATCTTAGAATGGGTATCATTTTCTAACTACAAATAAAGGTTTTGAGTTTACATTTCTTGACACACCATATAAAGTAATGTTATTCTACCAAAATTCCTCCAAGGAGACTTGAAAGCATTATTATTTTCCCTTCACCATCTATGAAAGTTTATTGCACACTCCTGCCTAATTTTTGGGCTAGGGAACAAAAGGAGACAAAGGACCCTCCCAAACAGAATCCTACAAACCTATTTATTCGATGCCTTTCCATGCCATGCCTTTCCATACCATTGTCATTCCTTTCCAAGTAATTTCATGGCATGACATTTCCATTCCATTGTTATTTCCATGTCATTTCCATCCCTTTCCATTCCATTCCATTGACATGGATTTCCAAGACATGCCATGCCTTGTCATTTCCATTCCATTTTCATGCCTTTTCATTCCATTTCCATTCCATTCCCAGACCATTCCATGCCATGCCATGTCATTTCCATCCCTTGTGATGTCGTACCATTGCCATTCCATTTCCATGACTTTTCAAGCCATTACATGGTATGCCATTGTCATTTACATGTCATTCCATGCCATGTCATTGTCATGTAGTTTCCCATTTTAACCTATATAACAATAAATATAATGTTCCATAAAATTATTCAAGGAAAAATTCAAATCAAAATTTGGATTGCAATGAAATAGGAATAGCAAAAAAAAAAACTTTGCCATGCCATTGCCATTCTTTACAATTAAACCCTTGTAATACACCTTGACACCTTTTATTACATTTCTATCATAATTGTCATCCCTCTTGGGATTGATGTCTTAAATATTGTATGGATGTCATGTGTCATATTTCATTTCAACAAGAATTTGTTATATAAACCGTAGTTTAAGATTGAATTTTCATCCCCATTTCAAATAATGATTACTTATTTTAAGGGATTTTATATTTGTCATTGTATTTCCTTTCCTTGGATTTCCTTCACATGCCATGCCATGCCTTTCCTTTGCATTTCTTTCCATGTCATGCCTTCCATTGACTTTGCTTTCCTTTCCTTTCCTTGTCATGCCATTTCCATGCCTTTCCATTCCATTGCCATGCCTTTCCATGCCATGCCATTTCTATTCCTTTCCATTTCCATGTCATTGTCATGTCATTGCCATGCCTTCCCATTTCCATGTCATTTCCATTCCATTTCCATGCCTTTCCATGCCATGCCATTTTCATTTCATTTCCAATCCATGCCATTTCCATGTCTTTCCATGCCATTTCCATGCCTAGCCATGCCATTCCATTTCCATTCCTTGCAAATCCATGCATGGTATGGTATGGTATGCCTTGCCTTGCCATGGTATGGTATGGTATGGTATGCATTTCCTTGCATGGTATGTATGGTATGCATTTCCTTGCATGGTATGTATGGTATGGTATCCTTGGCATGGTATGACATCCTTGGCATGGTATGGTATGGTATCCTTGGCATGGTATGGAATCCTTGGCATGGTATGGTATGGTATCCTAGCCTTTAAAACAAGATAGTTAAACAAATTTCAACTTAAACCTCACATGGTATGGTATGGCCTTGCATGGTATGGTATGCCTTGTGACGTAGACCCCCTGCCCTTGGGCTGATATCTGCTTAGGATCTTCACTACAACCATGCCAAGGGTTAATCAACCCCTTTGTTCAAGCCACAAAGGACTTCAGGTTTCATGATTTTGCGATCCCTATTGTCGAGGTTCTCGGCCCTTCCACTTGCCGAAACCCGAAATGCCAAAACGTCGAAGTCTTTGGACGCATCTTCCTCTGCTTCTATATTGCGTTTTGCGACTTCCGAAATTCCAGAATAGGGAACCTCGATCTCTTGCCTCCCAAATTGTTGAATTGTCAAATCTTGACATGTTCATCAATTTTTGGCTCCTCAACGAGTTTTTCACTTTTTCGGGGTTTCGGACTTCGCGATTTCGCGAATCCTGATGTGATTTTTCCTAACTCTCCAACCTCCGAACCCCAAAATAGTCAACAGAGTCTAACTTCGACTATTGAAGTAAACTCGCCACCTGTCCTCTCATCTGTCCTCAATCTTTGATGTGGATTCCTGCCACCTGTCACCTTTCCGGACATTCAAAACTTGAACCAGTCTTCGACTGTCGTTCCCCTATCACTTCGAAACCTTGAATTTTGAAGCAATGCCTTATATGGAATCAATAACTGATAGCCTTCCTTGAGATCCAATGACTCAAGTTATTTCAGGATTCTAGGTATCGGGAGTTCAAAACTCTCAATCCCAAAACACTTGTCACCACAAATCCCGAATTCCTAAACCTTGAAACACTGAAATGTCGAAACGCGCCTTCACAGATATTTTGCGTTTCGCAAATTCAGGATTTCTGATGTGAAGTGCCCTGAATCCTTGTCAACGTGAATGCCGAAACGTTGATCCCCAAAATGCCTAAATGCCAATTCAAGGATTTTCCGTGTTTCGCAACTCCAGGTTTTTCAATACAAAGGACCCTGGCTCCTTGTCATCAAGACTTCCAGTATTCTGAATCTTGAATTACTAAAATCCCAAAATTCACATCAAGTTCTGTCACAACTCACGAATTCAGGATTTATTCTCTAGTATGCCTGACTCCTTGTCATCAGGATCCCCGAAATGCGGAACTCTGAAATTTTGAAACGCCAAAAATTCTGCTCCTCGCCTTCACACACGATAATCCAGTTCATGCTTCGGGAGTTTGAGCGACCAAGGGTTTCATCCACACTTCAGACTTACAACCCCTGAAATGACGAAATGATCTTGACGGTACAACAGTCACTATCAACGATCCACATTGGATCTTCCCTCTTGAAGGATGGATTCGTCCATCACTTATATTCCCCACAGCTCTCCTGGATCCTACGTTCCTCGCTATTTCATGAGTTTTCCATAGAGAATTTGAATCATTCGATTCTTCCCTCAAGAATATCTATGGAACGACCCAATTTTCCTTCACTGAAACTTAACCTTTTGCACAAAGATTCTTCTTCCTACCTTCCTTCGAACACTTCAAAGGCACTACCCCTTCTGAGCTTTCTCTAGTAAATTCAAGCCTCGAAAAAGGGCCTCTGCTCACACTCCTTGTTGAATACCTTCAAATACTTCTACATAGTTGAAATCTCGACTCTATGCACCTTCTGCAACAACAATCCTTCTCTCTTCCCCCTTAGTTAATAACTTCTAAGGACTCAGCTAGCCTGCGCATGCCTTGCACGGATCCTGTGCTTCACTTACACTTCTACTAGAATGAGTACAATGGTATCCCTCCTAAGCTTTTAGAGATAAACTATGAACCTTTGTCAATGCACTCCTTGTGGACATTTCACTGCACTCCTTGCAAGATATTTTCTCTCAAGAACAGAAACAATTGAAACTCATTCTCTTTCTTTTCTCAGACTTCAGACCTTTAATATGAAATCATACATTCAACATAGTATTAAATCAAATGTGTAACAGAGAGAATAAAATAACTATCAGCATACCATTCAACATGTATACACAAAAAACATCATAACACCATGAGTCTAATTCAAGCTTCATATATTAATTCAAATCTTATCTACATGGGTTCTTCTCTAAACTTTCTGCTACAACTCTATGCTCATGATACAACTCCCTTTTCCCTCCTACACTCTAAAACTGTCTAATCCACAATTCAAACCTAGCCACTTTCATTAACTGGGCTTAAATGCATTTTACATTGATAGATGAGAGCGAATTTCTCAAGATCTATTTACATTGACAGATGAGAGAAAATCACTTCTAGATATTACATTAATTTTCGCTCCTTCATTTTTCAAAAACATTTCCAAAACGTGTAAAATGTGTGTTTCACTTTCCAGTTGTCTTCTGCCTTCATGCTCGCTTAGTTGGTTGCTTGCGATGCTCCTGCATCATAGTCCCTTGCTTGAAATATTTCATGAACTCCTATTCATGATCTCTTGCATGATCTGTCCATTCTTATGAATTTCTGCCTCATCTTCCCAACTCGCATCTTCAACTGGATGTCCCTTCCATTTGACCAAGTATTGAAAATACTCCTTCCTCCTGGTTCTTTTACTAACCCTCTTGTCGATTATTCTTTCCATCTGTGGATTTTAAGCTATAGGCATTTGTTTGGTCCACTGAACTTTTGTCTGTTCATTCTCTGCCCCTGCTTCTTTAGCTTTGTAAGGGTACAAATCTAAGATGTCGAATATCGGTGAAATTTCGATCCCATCGGGTAATTCAATCTCATATGCATTTTCCCCAAATTTCTTTATGACCTTGCATGGTCCAATCTTCTTCATTTTCAGTTTGTTATATGTTCCCCTTGGGAACCTCTCCTTCCTCAGATGTGCAAGAATAAGATCACCAACTTTAGATTGAAGTTATTTCCTGTGTTGATCTTCTCTGCGCTTATATTCTTGATTCAAATTATGGAATCGCTCTTTGACTCGGGTGTGAACCTCCTTCATTGCTTCTGCAAAGTCCTCTGCACTAGCACTTCTGAATTCAGTTTGTTCCATATCTTTTAATTTCGAAAATCCCCTTGGATGCATTCCATATACAATTTGGAATGGAATCTGCCCTGTGCTTCTATTAATTGAATCATTATAAGAAAATTCCACCTATGGCAGAATGTGATCCCACTCACCGTGGTGTTCAGTCACTAGGCTCCTCAGTAAATCTCCTAAGATTTTTTTTACAACTTCTGTCTTCCCATTCATTTGAGGATAATATGTTGAGCTAAAAGACAAACTTGTCCCCAGCTTCTTCCATAAATTCCTCTAGAAATGTCCTATGAACTTGGTATCTTGATCTGAAACTATAATCCTTAGCAAACCGTGAAGTCTGATGACTTCTTTGAAAAATAGGTTCGCAATATGAGTTGCATCACTGGTTTTCTGGCATGGTATAAAATGTGCCATCTTTGAAAATCTGTCTACCACCACAAAGATTGAATCACATCCTCTCTATGTCCTTGGCAGTTCCAATATGAAATCCATGCTCACTGCATCCCATGACCTCTCTGGTATGGGTAATGGCTGATATAACCCTGTGTTCTACCTTCTTCCTTTAGTGTGCTGACAAATTTTTCACCTGTCCACAAATTTCTTAACATCTATCCTCATCCCTGGCCAAAAATAAAAGCTATTCAATTTTGAGAACGTTTTGTCATGACCAAAATGTCCGACCAATCCTCCACTATGTTTTTCCTTCAGCAGATTCTCCCTCATGGAGCATTTTGGAATACATAGCTGATTGCCCCTAAATAATAATCCATCCTGAATCATATATTTGGTCCATTGGCTCCTTCCCCTGAGAATTGGATTCTCATATGCCTCATACGCTTATTTAAAATCTATGTCATCCCTTTACATTTCTTTGAGGTTATCAAAACCTAAAGTTTTGACTCTAAATTCCTACATAAGCAAACATTTCCTTCTCAAAGCATCAACAAATTTGTTAGTAGTTCCAGAAATATGCTTAGTCACAAAAGTAAAATTTTGCATGTATTCAACCCATTTTGCATGCTTTTGGTTCATCTTGTCCTGTTGAGTCACGAATTACAAAGCGTGATTATCATTGTACAAAACAAACTCCTTAGGAACCAACTAATGTCTCCATTTCTTCAGCGCTTGTATGACAACATATAATTCTTTGTCCCATGTTGAGTATTTAATCTTCGCTTCATTCAATTTCTTGTTGAAGTATGCAACCGACCTGTCATCCTAGCTCAAGACTGCTCCAATTGCAAATCCACTTGCATCACACCTAACCTAGAACGTCTTGTTAAAGTCTGGAAAAACCAAAATTGGTTGCTGAATGATCTTCTTCTTCAACAGATTGAAGCTTTTCTCTGCTTCCTCTGTCAAATGAAAATATTTGTGTCTTTTCTTCACCATCTCCATCATTGGTGTGCTAATTCCACTGAAGTTTCGGATGAATTTCTTGTATAAACTTGCCAAACCATGGAAGCTTCGAACTTCAAAAACACTCTTCGGTGATGGCTAATTCTCAATTGCATCCACCTTTTCCGGGTCCATCTTCAACTCATTTGTAGAGATAACAAAACCCAAATAAATGAGTTATGTCCTCATAAATGATGATTTCTTCATGTTTATCAGCAACTTCTCTTGCTGTAATATTCTCATCACTGTAGCTAAATGCTTCAAATGCCCTACTTCTATTTTACTGAAAATTAATATATCGTCAAGATATACAATGACAAATTTCCCGATGAACTCCTTCAGGACTTCATTTATCAATCTCATGAAAGTATTGGGTGCATTTGTTAATCCAAATGTAATAACAAGCCATTCATACAACCCCTCATTCGTCTTGAATGTTGTCTTCCATTCATCACCTTCTCCCATATGAATTTGATGATATCCGCTTTTCAAATCAATCTTTGAAAAAAACTTTGCTCCACCCAAGCAATCCATCAAATCATCCATCCTTGGTAATGGAAATTTGTATCTACTGGTAATATTATTAATTTCCCTTGAGTCTGTACACATCCTCCAGCCTCCATCTTTCTTTGGGTCGAGTACTATTAGAAAAGCGCATGGAATCAAGCTCTCTCTAACCAATCCTTTGCCCATTAAATCCTAGATCTGTCTCTTGACTTCTTCATTCTCCTACGATGTCAACTTGTACGCTGATTTGTTTGGTAAACTAGCTCCAGGTATAAGATCAATGTGATGACTTATACTTCTGATCGGTGGCAATGAACAAGGTAGTTCAACCACCACTATATCAACAAACTCTTCTAACAACTTATGGATTTCCTATGGTAAATCAACCACTCTTTTACTGGTCAAAACAATTCTAGGCTTCCTAACCACAATAAATTGTGTGTCTTCCTTCTTATTAACCTCATTAAGAAGTTCCTTCCCACTCATGAGAAGTACAACATTGCTCACCTCTGGTTTCACTTCTTTATCCTTAATCGACAGCAACATGTGAGTTCTCCCATTCTTCTCCAGGGTGTATGTGTTCTTTCTCCCATCATGAATCACATTCCTATCATATTGTCATGGTCTACCCAACAATAGATGACAAACATCCATGGGAATGACATCACATAATATTTCATCCTTATATCCTCCTATTTTAAATTCAACTAAACATTGTTTAGTGACATTTCCCTGATGTCCTTTTTGTAGCCATGAAACTCTATATGGGCTTGGATGTTCAACAATATTCATCTCCAACTTTTCTACCATCTCAGTAGATATGAGATTGTCTATGCTACCGCTGTCCACTATAACCTTGCATACCCTATCTTTGGTCTTGCAAGCAGTCCGAAATAGTCTGTATCTTTGGGTTGTCTTCTCTGCCTCTCTCTCTAGCATTAAGAGAACTTTCCTCATCATTAAATATCTTCCTCCCTCAGCATCTTCTACCTCAACATACCGTCCTTGTGCTTCGACAATGTGATTTTCACCACCTTCTTTCTTCTTATCTGGACACTCATAAGATTTATGTCTTAATTTTCCACAAGTAAAACATTTCACTTCACCACCTCTACCTCTTCCTCTTCCTTTGGTACGAGGAAAAGTATTTCTATCAACATATTTTCCTCTCTGTGAGCTTCTCCCTCTCTCAGTTTGGATTTGAGGTTTATTCCCCTCTTCTTTATATTTTTGAGTTCTGTCTTGGGCAATTGTTTTTCCTCATGCTTGACTTCTACCTCGACCTCTTTGACATTACTTTTGGCTCAGCTTCTCTTCAGCTTTCAGATCCATCTGATAAGCATCCTCTACATTCTGAAGGGTCATCATGCTCATCTCGTCATGAATGTCATATCACAGACCATTCATGTACCTGGAAACCTTTTCATCATCACTTTCCTGATGACCTGCTCTGATGTTTATCTTGTAGAACTCTTCAGTGTATTCTTTCACTGACATCAACTTCTGTCTCAAATTCTACATTCTACGAAATAAAGTAATTTGATAATCCTTGGGTATGAATTTGGCTTTCATCTTTGTAACCATTCTATCCCAAATCTTCATTTTCTACTTGACTTTGCAGCATCTGTCAGCCTGCAGTTCATCCCACTATAGTGTTGCATGCCCTTTAAGTCTTGTAATGGCATGTTTGACGTTTTTTTCTTCCTCGACATCCTCATAGTCAAAATATTTATCCAGATCTCTAATCTAGTCTAGAATCTCTTCAACATCTAGGTTTCCTTCATATATTGGAATGTCCATTTTTTCTCTGGCACCTATCCTAGAAACAACATTGAATAGGCGTTCATCCACAACATTTTCAAACGCAACTTCTTCTCCTTCATTTCTAGCTTCATCTTAACTTTCATCCTCGTTGATATCTCCAACGTCGATTGTGTGCCTCTGTGTTGTCTCCATGGCATCAAGCCTGGCACATGGTTCACGCATTTCTCTTTGCACTGTTGGATCAAGCATTCGTATGTCTCTTCTTCTCGGTGCCATGGCTGAAAATGTTCCTCCTTTCCCCTGCTACAGAAATCAAATAAATTGTTCTGTGCTTCGATACCACAATTGACGTAGACCCCCTTCCTTCGGGCCGAGATCCACTCAAGATCTTCACTACAACCATGATGAGGGTTAATCAACCCCTTTGTTCAAGCCACAAAGGACTTCAGGTTTCGCGATTTTACGATCCCTGTTGTCGAGGTTCTCGGCCCTTCCACCTACTGAAACCCGAAATGTCGAAATGCCGAAATCTTTGGCTGCATCCTCCTCTGCTTCTGTATCACATTTCCTAACTTCGAGATTTACGTAACAGGGAACCCTGATCTCTTTCCTCCTAAAGTGATGAATTGTCGAATCCCAAGACATTCATCAATTTTTGGCTCCTCAATGGGTTTTTCACTTTTTTGGGGTTTCGAACTTCGCGATTTCGCGAATACTGACGTGATTTTTCCTAACACTCCAACCCTCGAACCCCAAAATAGTCAACCGAGTCTGACTCTAACTATTGACAAAAACTTCCCACCTATCCTCTCAGCTATCCTCAGTTTCTGATGTGGATTCCTGCCACCTGTCACCTTTCTCGGCTTTCAAAACTTGAATCAATCTTCGACTATCATTCCCCTATCACTTTGAAACCCTGAATTTTGAAGTGATGCCTTCTATGGAATCAATGGTTGATAGACTTCCTTGAGATCTAATGACTCACATTATTTCAGGCTTCCAGGTACCAGGAGTTCGAAAATATCGATCCCAAAAGCCTTGTCACCACAAATCCTGAATTCCCGAACCCCAAAACACCGAAATGTCGAAACACGCCTTCATAGATATTTCGCATTTTGCAAATTCAGGATTTCTGATGTGAAGTGCCCCGAATCCTTGTCAACGTGAGTTTCGAAACCCTGATCCCCGAAATGTCGAAATTCCACTTCAAGGATTTTCCAGGTTTCGCAACTCTGGGTTTTCCAATACAATTGCTCCTGGCTCCTTGTCATCAGGACTTCCGGTATTCCGAATCCTGAATTATCGAAATCCCAAAATTCACATCAAGTTTTTCCGCAACTCATGACTTCAGGATTTATGCTCTACTATTCCTGACTCCTTGTCATCAAGATCCCCAAAATGACGAACTCCAAAATTCCGAAATGCTGAAAATTATGCTCCTTTCCTTTACACACGATAATCTAGTTCATGCTTTGGGAGTTCGAGCGACCAAGGGTTTTTTCCACACTTCGGACTTACAACCCCCGAAATTCTAAAATGATCTCGACGTTCCAATAGTTGCGATCAACGGTCCACATTGGATCCTACCTCTCAAAGGATGGATTCATCCAATGCTTATCTTCCCCGCAGTTCTCCTGGATCCTATAGTCCTCGCTATTTCATGAGTTTTCCATAGAGAGTTTTGACCATTCAATTATTTCCTCAAGAATCTCTATGGAATGAAACAATATTCCTTCACCGGAACTTAACCTTCTGCATGAAGATTCCACTTCCTACCTTCCTTCGAACACTTCAAAGGCACTACCCCTTCTGAGCTTTCTCTAGTAAATTCAAGCCTCGAAAAAGGGCCTCTTCTCACACTCCTTGCGGCATACCTTCAAATACTTATGCGTATCTGAACTCTCGACTTTGTGCACCTTCTGTGACAATAGTATTTCTCTCTTCCCCCTTAGTTAATAACTTCTAAGGAATCAACTAGCCTATGCATGCCTTTCATGGCTCCTGTGCTTGACTTGCACTTTTACTGGAATGCGAACAATGATATCCCTCCTGAGCTTTCAGAGATAAACTCTGAACCTTTATCAACGCACTCCTTCCAGATGTTTCACTGCACTCCTTGCAAGATATTCTCTCTCAAGAACAGAAACAATTGAAACTCATTCTCTTTCTTCTCTCAGACTTCAAACCTTTAATATGAAATCATACATTCAACATAGTATTAAATAAAATGTGTAACAGAGAGAATAAAATAACTATCAGCATACCATTCAACATGTATACACAGAAAACATCATAACACCATGAGTCTGATTCAAGCTTCATATATTAATTCAAAGCTTCTATACATGGGTTCTTCTCTACACTTTCTGCTACATCTTTATGCTCATGATACAGCTCCCTTATGATACAAAGGCAGGGGTGTCTATATCCATTTTCCCTTCTACACTCTAAAACTGTCTAATCCATAATTCAAACATACCTACTTTCATTAACTTTGCTTAAATGCCTTTTACATTGACAGATGAGAGCGAATCACTCAAGATCTGTTTACAAAAGTCAGGTATAAATGTAAGTACTCTTCTAGCTATTACAATAATTTCTGCTTCTTCATTTTTCAAAAACATTTCCAAAATGTGTAAAATCTGTGTTGCACTTTCCAGCTGTCTTCTGCCTTCATGCTCACTTGGTTGGCTTCTTGCGATGCTCCTGCATCACCTTGCCTTGTATTTCCTTTCCATGTTATGGTATGGTATACAAATGAAGGTAAGGCAAGTGAAGGCATACCTTGTCTTTCCATGCCATGCCATGCCTTGCATTTCCTTGTCTTTTCTTTGACGGCCTTGCCTTGCCATGCCTTTCCTTTCTTTGCATGGTATGGTATGGTATGGTATGGTATGGTAGGGTATAGTATGATATGTTATGCCTTTCCTTTCCATGTCCTTACATGGTATGGCATGTCATGTCTTTCCTTGGATTGCATTGGCATGGCATGGTATGGTATGGTATGGTATGGTAATATGCCTTTCCTTCCCTTGGATTTCCATGGTATTATGAAATGAAACATGGCACATGATAGCCTTGTTATCACACAAGTTGTATATCATGCTAAATACATTCACGATCACAACAAATGGACAACAACCAAAATTACAATCCATTGTCACCACAAAAAGAACATTGGGTGACCCCCTAGGGGAAAGATGGGAAAGTCCAATGGATTCCCTAAGGGTCACGATACAAGACTTGCGGGTGGTTAGGATAGAGGGAATGATGGATGGTTAACCAAAGGAAGCTATTTCAATAGAGGATCACCTGCAAAAGGTTAACCAACAAGAAAAGATATATCCAAAACCAATGATATTATGACAGGTCTGGACTTTAGTTAAGAAATCTCGCAAGAATTAAATGATAGCCACAATGTGATCAGATACTACGCTAACAACAATGACATATCAGTAAGAGAATAAAGTTTTAATTGATGCAATAGATGGTTGTATCATTCACTAATCCAATTCTAATGATTATCTAATGATTATATCATACAATAGAATGCACCAGCCACATGTTTCCACAATATGAGCCTATGAATAAGATCTGAAGAAACTTATAACAAAAATATATATGCATAAATAAGAGTAATATATCAACAAAAAATGACTTGTGAATCTAGCCAGTTGATCTTGAGGTACAACACACAATAATACTAGCAAGTTATCCAATGGATTAGCAATGTTTTAGGAACTTGATACAAACTTTCAGTGGCTGCAAAGAAATGAGTATGCATAGTTATAAAAATAGGAAATACACATATATATTATCGAATGGAGGTCACTGAATAATTGATATAATAAGGCACAATCAACTAGATAATACCCAAAGCGGATTAGCAACCACTTTGCACACTTTAGAAAGGCTGAAATAAATGATTTATGAATATTATATGATAACCACTTGGATTTAGAATACGTTTTCTACAACATCACTAAATAACCATCAAATCAACAAGTCGAATATGCCAAATGAAAGTTCATTTCGAGAGGTATAGAATGCACTATTCACTTGCTGAATTTGGAGGCACTATTCACTTGTAAGAATAGGGGTGTTAAGCACCGTAAATCCCTATTGTATTCTCAAAAACAAAGATAAATCCTCAACATTGTAGTGGAATTCTATCCTTGAGACAATCCTTTAAGAACAATTACAAACAAAGAGCAAGGGTTTTATAGCTTCAATGAATGAATTGCATAAAATACACACTCTTACCAAAAAACGTGATGAAGAAATTAACCAAGACAGTGAAAGAGAATCCACCAATCACCATAGACAAGAAAAATCATTATAGAAGCATACAAATTGAATCTAAATAGCTCCCAAACCAAATTGCATCCATGGTATGCTTAAATGAAAGATGGGACATGACATCCCTACAATATTCTGGACATGAAGCCCTAAAGGGATGAAAATTATGAAAAAATATCTAATAAAAGGTGTAAAGTATGGCATGCTATGTTATGGTATACTTGGCATGTTATGGTCTGGTATGGTATGGTATGAAAGTAAAGGAAAGGAAAGTGAAGAAATACCTTACATTTCCTTTCCTTCCCTCGCATGGTATGGTATGTGTTATCACTCTGTAATTTGCCCAAGGTTGTGGAGGCAGTCACAGAGGTAACATCAAAACCACCTCGAGTCTTGGATCTAGCCCTCCAAGACTCAGAGAGGGATCTCTCTATAAGATTTAACTTTGTGAAGATGAGGTATTAAGCTAGTTATGATAGATTGGTATTTGGTTTTTAAATGGTTTGGTTGGAGCAGGAGAAAAATGGGCCATTGGGCAATGGAGTCACAACTTAATTTACTCAAGGTAAGTTTAATAGGCCAATGTTGCAGGGAAATATAGGAGAATTCAATGGATCCTTATAAATCTTATGCATGGAGGAGATGTATAGGTTTAGAGATCCAATAAAAAACAAAGAAATGAAGAATTTTTCCTTTGATCTTCAGTAGAAAACATATAAATTATTCCAAATTCAGTGACAGAGTGTCTATTCAAACAAATTATGTCCTATATCTTATTGGAATAATTAAGAATGTAGAAATCAAAAGGAGTAGGATTTATTTTAATTTAACTGAAATCCAGATTACAAAATTATAGGGATTTTGGAATTTGTTGTGATTTGTCCTTGAGTTTTGTTACATTTTTTTCATACCACTGACATATGGAAAGGAATTGAAATCATCTCCACAACTTTTGTGTACAATCATCTAATTTTTACCATCTATCCTTTGATTTTTTGCCTCCCACAATTTTCAATAATAGGGTCTGACGATCTCTTCTATTATCCCAATCTGAGAGGTCTGTCTAAAACCCAGGGGAGGTTTTTTTATATGAGCATGTTCTTAACAAAAAACGCTTTCAGGTTTTCCTAATTCATCTCCAGCTCACCGAAAAATCTCCCGCAAAATTGGGACTGAAACAATAAAAACCGAAAACCTGAAAAAAGGGGTTGAATGATGGCTTTGATTATCCCAATTGGTGGCACATGTGAAACAACGAAGAGAGGTTTTTGTTCTTCATCCTGTTATAAACAAAAAAATCTCTTCGATTTTAAATATCCATCTCCATTTTCCTGGAATCCTTCCTGGAAATCTACTGGTCAAAATTGGCAAAAACTAGTTTTTGAGTTTTTTGGTTGAGCGATTTTGTAGGGGAAGGTGGTTTACTCAGACGCCTCTGAGGTGGTAAGTGGTATTGGGAGGTGGGGGTCCGAGTTCACCATATGGTGACACCCATCCCTCACAATACCGCCAACTCGGACACCCTTGAGGTGATGTGACATGAGGGAGAGGGGGGGTGTCCGAGTTGTAGGGGGAGTGCGTGGGTAGAACTTAGGATCGTTTAATGTTTTTTTTTTATTAATTTGTTTGTCTTTTCGTTCTTTTTGTTTAATGTTTGTTTTTATTATTTGTTTTTTATTTATATTTTTACTATTGTTTTGTATTTGTTTCGTTTTTTGTTTTTTTATTTATTGTTTGGTTTAATTAATATGTTTTTTGATTTAATTATTTATTATATGTTTGTTTTAATTTTTTTTTAATTTTATTTATTATTTTTTTATTTTATAATTAAAATTTAATTTTAATAAAGTAACTTAACTACTATTTTAATTATTAATTTAATTAATTAATAATTAATCAATTACTAACCAGAATAATCTAGTTATTAATTATTAATTTATTATTAACAAAACTAACCTAGTTTACTAATCTAACTATGTTAATTTAATTTATATTACCTTATTACACTAATTAATGTTAAAAACTACCACTAACCATTTATTACTAACCTACTATTTTTTATCCTAAGCTTGTTTATTGCAATGTAGGGATGAAAATGGCGAAGGGGTACATAAGTGAAGGATGAGGGAATGAAGGGAGCAACAAGGTGACAAGGGATCAAGTAGGATAATGAAGGATCTAACAAAATAGATGGAGGGGAAAATGGAATCAACCGAGCTCAGCAAGCCAAGTGTCTTCATCAAGGGGGAAACACCAGATAGAAGCTGAAGAGTCAGGTTACCTATGGTTATAGGACCCCAACATAGGCTCCACCTGGGTATGGAATATCTTTGAGGAGGTTTCAAGAACCAATGAAATCTGAACATGAAGAGAAATTACTTATTCACTGGGTTGATCCCAAAATCTTATTCTGCAACTTGTACCTGTTTTGATCTTTCAACTGAAATCAAATGAAAATGAACACTACTGAAAATGAGATGCTCAGAATGTTGAGCTTATTCACACTCTCCTATCATAATCTACTGCAATCACTTCTCAATTAGGTAATTTAAAACTGCCAATGAGTCCAATCCAATAGCTGATCCAATAACTTAGATTTTTTACTGTTTTCAATAAGCATCAGAACTAGAGCCTGCAAAGGCATTACTGATTGATTTCCAGTATGATCTTTACAATAGAGACCTCTAGAATCCTAAACAACAAAAGTAATGCTAGAAATAGATTGGGGCTCTGCAGTTTAAAATTTCTCCACATAGGTAACTATAGGATCAAGGTAGAACTGACCTATTCCTTGATTTTTAAATTTAACCAAGTCAACAACATGATCTAGAATTGTATCTATGCTTTTCTCATCCTCATGCAATTTCTGATATGGATGAAAAGTTTTTGTTGAACTTTGAAATGAGACTCTTGCTAAAGGATACCATGCAACTGATTGCCTAATCATGTCTTGATCATAACATCTTTTCATTTCATAGCTGACCAATGAACCATGACTTTGACAACACAGGTCGTCCAAGAAATCAACTACTTGATCTTGTAGGAACTGAGATGTTTGCTACATTGGTTCCAATGAAAGTTCCTGACCTTCTGTGTGTTTATCATCCATCACATGATTAAACATTTTCTTCAAAAATTGAAAAGAATCAAATCTTAATGGTACAGAGTTAATTTGGGTTAACTCATACTCTGTCTCAGGCTCTAAGCTTTCATCAGGAAATTGAAAATCAATGTATTTCAAGGGCTACAATTCTGGGTCTAGAACAACTTCCATATCCTCAATGACATCTTCAATTGAGTGATCACAACATTATTCATCTTTACTGTCGACAATTTTTGTATACTTTTCTCTCAAAATTTGAAATGAAGAGAAACAGAAAGGCATAGATCTTTCACTTACTATGAAATTTGTTGCATTTTCCTCCTTCTTGTCATACTCACTATGCATAGGCTAACTGTCATATTTGAGTTGTAACTAATATTATTCTTGCCAACAACATGTTATTGATTTCTTTGAAAAGTCAATATCTATTTCAGCCACATAATCATCATCATACTGATCATACTTGGGTAGATTATCCAGGTAAGAAAATTCATCAAGCATGCACATCATATGATCTAGTTGTTCCTCTGCAAGTTGAGATGGAGTTTGATCTTTGATTGTGTCATGAATTGAATACATGAAATGATCATTTTCCAATCCATGATACCAAGGGTGATCTACAACATTTTTGGTGATAGTGACTCTTTCTTTCTATGATATCAATGGGACATGATGCCTTTGAATGTCAACTTTTTCTCTTATGCTAATCCCATGTAAAATTTCTTTCATGGTTTTTTCCAGAATATCCAGTTTAGCTTTTGAATATTTCAGCTGCTCCTTTTCTTTGTTCTTTATGTCTTCTACCTCCAACTTTGACCTTTTGATCAAGAAATTAGCTTCCACGCTAATTGAACCGTCCTGCATCTCATTGAGTGTAGTAGTGTTCCTTTCTCTCAACTAAAATGCCATCTATGGATCAAAGGAATCTGGGTAATGTAAAAGAGTTGAACCAGGAGGTGGTCTTATATCAACATGCATGGAATTGTAAACTTGATTGAATCTGGATAAAAATTGTTGCATTGTCTCTCCTGGTTGTCTTTTCAAATGATCAAACTCTTCTAAAATGAGAAAAAAAATTCTTTTGATCTCCCATTTACCAAGGAAGACTTATAGAAACTGCTGACGATTTTGAATGCTTGCAGCTGACAAAGTTTTGAACCATTCCTTAGCCATGTCTTGCAAAGATAAAACAAAAATCCTAATGTAGGCATCAACTTCCTCAACCTCAAAAAGGTCAAGAAAATTATCAAAACCCTAAATGTGTTTCTCAGGAGTGATATTACCATGTTCTCCATCAAATCTGGGAAGATGTTTGTAATAATTGGCAAGGAAAACATGGAGTATAGGGGGTAAGATAAGAGGCTTGTATCTATCTAGAATATTTTTTGTGGTAGGAGTATGTATAGGGGCTGTAAAGCTAGGATTGATCTCTTGAGGTTCCTCAGGTTGAATTTGATCAACATGAGTTTCAATGATATGGTCTTGTCCATGTTCACAAAAAGGGAAGAAATAATTAAAAATGAAACCAATTACATCTTGGATAAAATTCCAACTTAAGTACTTCATCTTTTCAGATGGTCTGGTCATGTTTTAGGTTCTTCCTCTAGTGAAGTCTTTGAGTTGGCATTGTCTAGAGCTGATTGGAGTCACCAGGTAGATGATTAGGCATTCTTGTGTCTGATTATTGTCTACCATCAGTAACCAGATCTAAAACTTGATATGATTTCTGAGGAAGGTTCCCCAATATGCTCTCCATTCTGTTATCACTCTGTCATTTCCCAAGGCTATGGAGACAATCATAGAGGTAACATCAAAACCACTCTGAGTCTTAGATCTATCCATCCAATACTTAGAGAGGGATATCTATGTATGATTTAACTTTGTTGAGATGAGGTATTAGGCTAGTGATGATAGATTGGTATTTGGTTTTTAAATGGTTTGGTTGGAGTAGGAGAAAAATGGGCCATTAGGAAATGGAGTCACAACTTAATTTAATCAAGGTAGGTTTCATAGGCCAATGTTGTAGGGAAATATATGAAAATTCAATGGATCCTTATAAATTTCATGCATGGAGGAGACGAATAGGTTTAGAGATCCAATGAAAAACAAAGCAGTGAAGAATTTTGCCTTTGATCTTCAGTAGAAAACATAGAAATTATTCTGAATTCAGTGACAGAGTGCATATTCAAAAAAAAATTGTCCTTTATCTTCTTGGAATAATTAATAATGTAGAAATGTAACATCCCGCTCTGGCGCACTTACCAAACTTATTCTTTGAGGATACTTTCTCGCAAGTGATCTGGATTTTTATGATGATAAAACTTTTTCCTTCATTACGATGCGTTAAGTTAGATGATAGGATGTTTTTACTACTTTGATGTAGACAAGTGCTGCTGACTCAGTTTCATTGAGTGTGCAGGGTTTCAGACCTTGAGGATGCAGAGGCATCGGTGGAACTCCCTTGGACTCTGGATTGAGTCAGGGAGTGGGCTATTTAGGTTGTTTCATTTACGGTGATATTGTTTTGTTTTGATGATATGCTATTGATTTTATGATATGTTGTTGACATGATCTGACATGATGGTTGATGATGCAGGCTAACAATAGCTTGCCGACCAAGACTCACATATGGAGTAAAGGGGCCACACATGAGTTCCAGAGAGATTGAGGGAGAGGTGTGGACAACAACCCTGCCACAGCCTACTAGCACTCCCGCCGTGGCTTGAACTGTAGGTTAACGATTACCTAGTTTGAGAGGATCCATGATGCAGTGAGGGAAGACTGTGACAGTCACTCACGATGATTCTAAGGGGCACGCAATAAGGCAGGGGCCTTATTCCTTAGAGCCCTTAGTCTCCCACAAGTTCACCTGGCGGAGTGTTGACTCCAAGGGTTATAGAGTCTACCAATCCGTCAAGTCAGCGAGTGGCACCCTTGGAGCACGTGGTGCATCCTGAAGGGCACGTCGCGTGAAGAAATGCAAATCAGCGAGTGGCACCCTTGGAGCAAGTGGTGCATCCTGAAGGGCACGTCGTGCAACTGAAGAAAACAAGGCGAGTGGCACCCTTGGAGCATGTAGTGCGTCCTAAAGGGCACGTCACATTGATGATGATGATGAGACAACCTAGATGACCCTAGACCTTAACGCCTAATAAAATTCTTAAAAACGACTCCCCTAATTAAATTGTCACACTGTTCAAATCAAAACCTAAATTAAAACATCTCTAAGACAAATTTTGACCAGCCCTAAGAAAAGATCCTACAAAAATAAACATAGGACGTAAACTAAAACCCTCCTAGGTGTTAATTAAAGTCTTCTTAAAAGTAAAGTGGGTAAAGTAATGAGGGAGTTAAATTAAGTGAAACCCATGGCATTTAAAGTATAAAGAAGAATTAAATTTATTAAAGAGTGGGGATATAAAAAAAAAAATAGGATTTAAAAAATATATATATATTGAAAGGACTATTAAGCACATTTATCATTTTGGGTTTACCAAAAAAAAAATATAAATAAAATAAAAAAATAAAATAAAATAAAATAAAAAAATAAAATAAAAGAGAGGAATAAAAAAATTAGAAATGAGGAAACTTGTAATAAAGGAAACTTAATAATGGAAAGTAGGAGACATAGGGTAAAAAGCAAAAAGGAATCAACATTTAAGGAGTTACTAAAATTCAAAAACTTCATTTTAGGAAAGTGATTAAAAGC
>ML786520.1:66140-86630 GCA_009831015.1 Picea engelmannii | reverse complement strand
TTAGTATTGTTAGGATTACATATTGACGTTTCCAATTATGATGTCATATTGTTATTTTTATCATACTCAGTTACGATATCAGATCGTTATGTGTAAAACCTGAGGCCATTTATAATTATGAGGTGAAATATGAGGTTATTTATTGCATTAATAATGAAAATTTACGATCATAGATGACATCGAAATGAGAGCTCCTCATTTTTACTGAATTAATTTTATCTTGTAAGGTCACTGACATTTTGGGGTTGTGGCATATAAGAGGTATTGTAATTATAGAATCATGGTCCGGATAGGTAATATAAAAGGAAGGTGTTTAATATTCATGGCAGTGTTAATGTAACTTTTACTGTTATTATTAAACGTCACGGTATAATAATATTGATTAAGTACAATAGGATTTCTGAGTCTGTAAAGAGGGTGTTGGTTCTTGTAGACAAGTTGTACTTGGATGATAAACCTTCCTGGTGTTGGGACTGTTGTCGGGTGGGATATAGACACCTTCTGTAGCCTTAGCATATAGGTCTGTGTGTGTTTTCTGTGTAAAGGATCCAGTGCCGTATCAATATGCTCGAGCCCTTTAAAGGCAGGGTTCCACTCTTGCGACACACCTGACAGAAATAGTAACCCTAACACCATGGACTCTTCCCTCTGTGTTCTTACTGTGCACCCCAGTATGTCTAAATGTTGTGATGTGAGCCTTATGCCCATGGTCGTATGCTACTGCAGTTACTCGTTGTGTGCGTTCAGTTTTACCTTGTCAGGGTTGCGTCTTGTGGGTTGTCGAGTGGCAACATAGAGTCAGGGTGTTGTTACTTCTACATGTGCGCACACACCTTAAACAAAAAAAAAAATTAAAAAAAAAAATTGCACCTGTTATTAGATTGGTAGTCGTAACGAGGAGGCTATTTACATATGGTATCAGAGCCGGTTCGACCCGTGACTTGGGATTCGCTATGGCTTTCGTTGTCATGATTAGTTTGATTCTACCATTGCTGATCAAGTTGATTGTGTGCATGCAAGTAATCATGGTTAGAGGACGTCGTGGAGGCAGACGATGGGGTGCTAGGGGAGGAGGCATGACGCCTCCAGCAGCATCCATGCCTGAGGGGCCTAGCCCCCAGGGAGGCGAGCAGGTCCTTGGACAGGAGCATATCGCAGTTGTCGATGTTGTGGGGATGATGAGATCTTTCCAGCGCATGTCCGAGGCACTGATCAGCAGATTGGATAGAGATGAGGCCAGGGCACCGACACCTGCTGAGGTTCCGCCGTGCGCACCGGCCGTTACTGGTAGAATTCATCGTGAACTCGAGAAGGTGAAATTTCCTGAGTTCTTTGGTGCCCTAGACGGTGCAACCGCTGAGGCATGGTTGGAGAATATGGCGATGTGCTTCGTACTTCGCGATTATACCTCCAACATGAAGGTCCGCATGGTGGTATTTCAACTGAAGGGGAGCGCTCTTATATGGTGGAAGACGCTCCTGCCGTAGCTAAACATGGCTTTTGAAGACGTGTCATGGGAACTGTTCTAGGAATGGTTCCAAGAGAGGTATCTTTATGAGGAATTCATTGAGTGTCAGCTCAATGAGTTCAATGCCTTACGACAAGGAGGTCGTACAGTGCCCGAGTATGAGGCACGTTTTATGGAGCTGCTCTGGTATGCTCCACATCTGAACACTGAAAAGCTCAAGGTCAACAGGTTCGTGTTTGGCCTTAATGCCAGCCTGTGTGCAAAGGTTAGGATTCTGATGCCTCAAACCTTGCACGACGTTGTCCAAAAGGCCCTCATAGCAGAGGAGGAGCTTATCAATGGGGGTCAGACCAAGACTCCACCGAGACCAGCAGGGCAGGGTTCCGCTGGTACACCGTAGCATCAGACACTGGCGAGACAAAATATCAACGGAAAAACTTCACCATTGAAATTAACACGAGAATCCTGTAACAGTGTTATGTATTACTGTAAATTGATCAAAGAGTTCTTGTGGGAATAAATTATCATATCTCTGAATAGGTACCAATGGAATCCAATGTTTGCTAACTGGAACCAACCTCTGATATTTTGAAATCAGAACTATTTATAACTTATTTACAAAGCCCTTTCATAAATGAGTAGGATTTATTCTAATCTAACTGAAATTCGAATTACAAAATTATAGGGATTTTGGAATTTGTTGTGATTTTTCCTTGACTTAAGTTACGTTGTTTTCATGCCACTGATACATGGAAATTAATTGAAATCATATCCACAACTTATGCATCCAATCACCTAATTTTTACCATTTGTCCTTTGATTTTTTGCCTCCTAGAATTTTGAATAATAGGTTCTGTTGATCTCTTCGATTCTCCCAATATGAGAGGTTTCTGTAAAAACTAGGTGAGGTTTTTGTATGTGAGTATGGGATGAATAAAAATCTCTTTCGGTTTTTCCTAATTCATCTACAGCTCACCGAAACGACTCCCAAAAATCAGGACTGAAATAGTAAAAACCACAAACCTGAAAAAAGGGGCTGAAATATGGCTTTGATTCTCCCAACTGTTGGCACCTGTGAAATGCCTAAGATATTTTTTTGTTCTTTAGCTCGTTATGAAAAAAAAACTCTCTCATATTTTAAAAATCCATTTTCGTTTAACTGAAATCCTTCCCGAAAATCGACTGGTCAAAACTAGCAAAAAACGGTTTTTGAGTTTTTTGGGTGAGCGATTTTGCAGGGGAAGGTGGTTTACTCAGACACCCCTGAGGTGGTAAGTGCTATTGAGAGGGGGGGTCCAAGCTGAACATATGGTGGCGCCCTTCCCTCACAATACCACCAACTCAGACCCCCTTGAGGTGATGTGACATGAGGGAGGGGGGGTCCGAGTTGTACAGGAGAGTGTGTGGGTAGAACTTAGGATAGTTTAATGTTTTTCTTTTTTTATTTTTATTTTTGTTTTATTTTAATTTTAATTTAATTTTAATTTAATTTTAATTCGTTTGTTTATGTTATGTTTGTATTTTGGTTTTTTTCTTTTTGTTTAATGTTTGTTTTTATTATTTGTTTATTATTTATATTTTTATTATTGTTTTGTATTTGTTTCGTTTTTATTTATTTATTTATTGTTTTGTTTAATTAATATGTTTTATGTTTTAATTATTTATTATATGTTTGTTTTAATATTATTTTTATTTTTTTTATTGTGTTTTTATTTGGTTTTTATTTTATAATTAACATTTAATTTTAATAAAGTAACTTAAATACTAATTTAATTACTAATCTAATCAATTACTATCCAAACTAATCTAGTAATTAATTATTAAGTAATAATTTATTATTATTTTTTTTTGAGTAAAAAACGGGTAGGACCTTCTATATTAGATAATCACATAACTTTAGACAAAAGTACAGAGTCATGGCTCTAAACCACCAAAAAATATTGTCGGTATCCGGAAACCAGTATCTGAGGGGCTAATAGCAGTTTTAGCAATAATACATCTAGATGTGAAGCACCTGTCCTGCCCGGAGGAAACCAGGGCAGGTGCTAATGTTCCAAAAGTGCATGAAACAGGAAAACAATAAACAAAAGTCAGAAAATATTAAAACCTAAATATCCTTGGCACCGTCATCTTCGTCCATCTGCCAATTGTGCCTCGCTGGAATGACGAACTCCTGCATGCACAGGGGACATTTGAGCTGAGCTGGAACACCGGTAAGCACGCCTAGGAGAATGTCTAAGCGCTGGTGCATGAGGAGCATCCTAAATTCTGTGTCCGCCAAGTGGCTACGAAGCTCGTAGACCAGTGCCAGTTGTTCGTCTCCCAGAAGCAAACCATGCAAATCGCCACCCGATCCACTGCGAGGAGCATTCCCCGGATCTGAGTTCTCCTCCAAGCCTGTCGCTTCCATTCTCTACTTCGCTCGGGTCTCATTGTCCGTGGGCACCTCAGCTTGAGGCGGAGGCCAGGGAATTTATTCAATGAGACATCCTGGGGATTCATCATCTCTGGTCATTGTTCGAACAGGGAAATTCATGACACTGGGTACCTCCATACATGGCAAATCGCCTATGGACGGGTCCTCCTCAACTATGCAGGAGGGCCACTCATTCTCAGGCTCGATATCCCTCGCAGTACTCAAGTTGGAGCCAAAACCTTCCCTGCTGCAGCCAACTTTCCTCTCAACAATGGAGTCAAGCAGCCGTCGCTGTTCTTCACGCACGCTTCTACGAAGAATTGAGGATTCCATAGTCAGAGCACGCTCCAAATGCTGCTTTCTTTGGCGTTGAGCTCTGTGAGCTTCCCAAGCCGAGCCCCTACGAGATCTGGCACGCTCGCGAACCATTGAAACCGGGTCGTGAGTGTCGACACCACAGCACAAGACTGAATGTTCTGGACCAGAGAAACACAACACAAGTCTGAATGTCCTGGACCAGAGAAGCAACAAGGGCAAAACCCAAGCTACTCTTCGCATGCAAGTATTCCCAACGAACAAAGAGCCCTCACCAAAGTGCATAGCAGAAGTGAAGGATTGGCAAACAAATGACATAGTGAATTCTCCCCGTCCCGACTCGTAAAGTAGCCCATATCTAGCCGTCATTGCTATCTGTCCTTCCAAATCCTCCATTAAAGTGATCGGAATGAACTCGCAGAGACAGTAAATTATCGCTCGAGGGAGCTTCACCATCAGGTGAACTCTGCAATGGCCTGCTCCCACTGTAAATGATGGTGCGTGGGTAGCTGCCATCCGCAGTTAAGCCAGCACTTAGTGCTTGTCCAGGTGTCAATGACCCTTCGTGTCGTGTCACCCCATCTGGGGCTGGGAGGTCTCTGTTAGCAAGGACTTTGCAATGTGAAGAGAGGGAGGTTTCTTCAGAAAAGTTGGCCTGCCAGTGGATGAGATATGCCTTTGAATCAATTCCTGTGTTGGCCAAGTGGTCCGCAACCTTATTTGCTTCATGATTTATGTGAGAGGGTATGAGAGTTAAGTTGGGATTAATGAAATCTCCCAGGTCTTCCAGGAGCCCGGATAGTCTCCAGCTAGGGGAAGTCCGCCCAGGGGCTTTACCATGGAGTAATTTTGAGACGAGTTGAATAATTACTTGAGAGTCGCCTTCAATTATCATCCAGTGATACTGGTGTTGAACCGCGATCTGGAGGCCCCTTAAGAGGCTTGTGAGCGCTGCCACATTATTTGTATTTTCGCCCAGAAAGCCCGCCGCCAAGTGGAGAATATTGCCAGCATGGTCCCGTAGAACAGCACCATAGCCCGCTAGCCCAGGGTTCCCTCTAGAGGCTCCTTCAAAGTTGAGCTTGATGAAGCCTAAGGGGGGAGGGGACCAAGCCGAGGGACTGCTGACCTTTATACTTTTGGCCTTTCTTGGAGTTTGCATGCAGCTGCTGAGTTTCTAGCCCTCAAGAATAGGCTTCTCCTCAATCTTACACTGGTTATCTTCTGGAGTCCAGTCCTTGCTGAGAACGGTTTCCCGGATGAACCACTTTATTCTTTCCCAAGTTGTGGTGGAGGGGGATGGAATGGAGTTGAAAATACTCTGGTTTCTTTCTTTCCAGATCGCCCAGAGAGTAAAGCCCGGGAGCAGCTGGTAGATGCGCTGGAGAATTGGGTTGTTGAAGGAAATTGTCTCCCAGTTGACCAGGGTGTTCTGTATGCTACCACGATTCCTCTTGGAGCGCCGCATCGCTGTGGCTCCCCAGTCCCAAATCTGCTGACTTTAGTGGCACATATTGAGTAAGTGTTCCATGGTTTCCTCACTTTGAAGGCATAGTGAGCATCTGGAAGGGCCAGTGAATCCCCTCTTAAAGAGATTGTCCCATGTGAGGATACGGTTTTGGGCCGTGAGCCAAAGGAAAAGGGAGACCTTGGGCCAGAGAAAAGGTTTCCAGACTCTGCTCCAGATTGGCTCGGGTGCTTGACTTGGGAGATTCAAGAGGAGGTTATAACCTTCTTTGACCGAGAAGGTGCCTGAGTTGGAGTGACCCCAGCGAATAAGATCCGCGTCTTCTTTAATTGGAATTTTCCTACATGACAGGCATTCCTGCCATGGCTGTAGGTCAATGTCCTCCTGTATCTGAAGCTCTGTTTTACTTAGTTTCCATTGTCTCCAATCCAAACTTGCTTGGGTTGGCTGCCAGAAGTCTTTGACCTTTTCGAGACCTTGTTGTTGAAGTTTGAGCTTGATGGTTTGGAGGCTTTGTTGTTCATCAAGAGGAGGTAATTGTTGCCAAGAGTCCTGCTAGAATATTGCACTTTCGCCATTTCTTATTTCCCAGAATGCATGCTGCTGTATTATGGATCTGTTTCGCCAAGCAGTGTTCCAAATATTGGATCCTTGCCTTTGTTCATTGAATTTGATTAACTGGTCCCGTTGCAAGGTTGGTGCATACTTTTGTTTCCAGAGCTGCGCCCAAATCTCATGGGGATGTTGCAACCACCTCCACCACATCTTGGCACCCATGACCTGGTTCATTTTCCCCGGGTCACGCAGTCCCAAACCTCCAAATTTTTTTGGTTTGCATACTTTATCCCAGCCCACTAGCGCCCATTTCTTTTTGTTAAGGTTCCCCTTCGAAAGGAAGTTGCGTTGGAGACTTTTGATGGCTTTGATTACCAAGATGGGCGCAGCTAGAGCAGTAAAAAGGGAAGTTGGTAGTGCTTGCAGTACTGATTTGAGCAGAACTACTCTAGCCGCTAAGTTCAGGGGTCTGAAAGTCTAGCTGTTCAACCTGTTAGCTATGGATAAGAGCAGACTGTCCCAGGAGATAGATCTCGTCGACTCACCTGTTAGTGGAATACCTAGGTAAGTGGAAGGAAGGGAGCTTCTGGCTATGCCCAGTAGCCTAGAAAGATGAGTCTGAACCGAGACTGGCGTGTTGAAAAAAAAGAGCTTGGATTTGTCCAGATTGAGCAGCATGCCTGACGCGTCTGAGAAGTCAGTGAGGATTGAGTTGATCTTAGAGGCCTCTCTGACCATGGGGGTGCTCATAAGGAGAGTGTCATCAACGAACTGACCGTGCGAGGGCGCTGGATGTATATTGTGAATTGGCAACCCCACAAGCGTGCCTTCAAGGACGACCTTCTTTAAGAATCTCCCTAGGCCTTCCGCCATAAGTAATAATTTATTATTAACAAAACTAACCTATTCTATTAATATAGCTACATTAATTTAATTTATATTACCTTATTACACTAATTAACATCAAAAACTGCCACTAACGATTTATTACTAACCTAATTTTTTTTATCCTAAGATTGTTTATTTAAATGTAGGGATGAAAATGGAAAAGGGATACATAAGTGAAGGATGAGGGAATGAAGGGAACAAGAAGGTGACAAAGGATCGGGTAGGGTGATGAAGGATTAGATGAAACAGATGGAGGGGAAAATGGAATCAACCGAGCTTAGCAAGCCAAATGTCTTCATCACAGGGGCACTGCCAGATAGCAGTTGAAGAATCTAGTTACCTATGGTTAAAGGACCCCAACAGTATGGTATGGTATGGTATCATATGATATGGTATGGTATGTTACGGTATGCCTTTCCTGTTAGGATATTTAAACACTTAGGATTTAGTCAGATCTACTTGGTCTATTGTGTCGTTACATAGAAGTATGTTTTCTAGTGTGTTTCTTTAGTATGCATTAGTATGCATTTGTAGTTAGGAAATTCGATGGTCACGATATGTTCTCGACATAGAGTGATCTGATGGTTCATACTCTCCTTAATCTTAACGACCATTAATTCGTGGCTTAACACCCGATTGGTCCATGATCTCTATTTAAAGAGCATGGAGGGTCATTTTTCAATGATCAATTGTAAGAAACTCTCTTGTAAAATCTCTCTGTAATATTTTTCTTTGCATTCATAAACTGCACCAATTGGTCGCGTTGGCTGGGGCCGTGGATGTTACCCCGTAGGGGTTTTACCACGTGAAAACATCAGTGTGTGGATCTTTGATCTAGTTATGTGAGTGCTTACTAAAGGTGTTCATCCTTTGTTGGAATACCTGTGTTGTCGAACATGGTATCAGAGCCTGTTTGAAGACCCGTTCCTGTTCAAGATCGAGATCGTGAAGCCGAGTTGCCTCATCTCCACTTTTTGTCATTTTTGTACATTTCTGGGCTGAGAGAAATGTTCCATTGTTTCTAGAGAACTCATTTCAGTCAGGAACATTTTAGTTTCACTCGAAAATGTTTCTGTTTGCCCAAGATACGACCATTACAGTCAGATTTGGAGGTATAAAACTTGACTACGCATTTTTTTAAATTTTTGCAGAGTAGTATTTTGGTTTTGTTTTGGTTTTGTTTTATTTATTTCTGGTTTTCTACTCTTTTAGATCTTCGTATTCTCTTTTCCCCGTGCCCTGTGTGATCTTGAAAAATCATAAATAGATAGGAAAAGGTGCATCTAACAGGTAAGCTAACCAAGATCTAACCCTTGTTGTCATCGAGAAGAAAAAAAAAATCTTGTGTGAAGAGAGTTTTTTTTAGCACGCTCTCCAAGGCCGTCAACAACAAAAACACCCCCAATCCTCTTTCTGAACATTACAATATGTTTTTCTAGATCATTTGCTTAAAATTTTCTTTATTAAGTAAGAGGTCTTGACTTTAAGTCTCTTTTTTGTTACCTTTTTGAAAAAGTTCATGCTAAAATTGTAAAGTGTATTTCACTTCAAGTATAAAAGTGAATCACTATAAGTAGCTTTAATATTTTATTTTAGAGATATTTATTTTGCATGCAACATTTCTGTTATAAAGTAACTTCATTTTAAAAGTGATCCCCACTTCTCTTTATAAAAGTGGGTCACTTCATAAATCAACTTACACAATCACGTGGTCATTTTAAAAAGGGAATAACTCTAACATCGAAAGTCCATTTTCAGTGCTGTTTTTTTAAAACCGCATAACTTTTCGAGCTCTTTCCATCCATATCATCAGTTTCAGTTTTTAAATCCACATTATCTGCATATTTAATATGGATTCTACAAGTACTGTCTTTCTTACCAACAACAACTACTTCCAATGGAAATATCATATGGAAGATTTATTGAGAAGTAAAGGCTTGTATTGGATTACCTTGGAAAAGGAAAAAGCAACCACTGATGCTGATAAGAAAGCCAACTTGGATAATAGGAATGCCGAAGCACATGGACTAATCAGAATTTCCATCTCTCCTGATTTAAGGTACCACCTTCAAGATATTGATGACCCCAAAGAAGCTTGGAACACGATTGAATCTATGTTTGGTAAACTCAATATTATTCGAGCACAACAGTTAGAAAATAAAATACTGACCTTGAGTCCAAATGATTTTTCTTGCCTTGTAGACTATCTATCTAGGTTTAAAACACTCAATATTTTATGTGAAGAATGTAAGATAAAGATGGAGGAAGAACATTGCATCTATCTTAATCTTTCTAAGCTAGGTAGTGCATATTCTATGTTTGTATCTATATTTTGTGCCATGAGAGAGGCTCTAGGGGAAGAATATTATGAAACACCCACTCTTGAGTCCTTTTGTGCTTCTTTGATTTGAGAGGAAAATAATCTTGTACAATTTAGAGTGATCAACACTATAGGTCCCTCCAAAAAATCCTTAGTTTCTCAGAAGAAAGATAAACCCAAGTGTCCCAAGAAGCAACACCCTCGCTACAACAAAAAACAAAATAAGGGACCCAAACCTGCTCAGACAAATACCTATCTTTAGCAAGATTGATGGAACTCTGATTTTCACACCAAAGACTGGTTGGATGTTGGTGTTGGAATCCAAACTCTATCAAATCCATAAGGCTTCTTGACTTTCATTTACTGTTGCTCGGTATTCTACTTCTACTGAAGAAAGTACAATAGCCTGTTGTTTCTTACAAGCCCAAGTGATAGGTTCTGAACCAAGGTTGAAAACATAACCTACAGTAGACTTCCGATCATCAGGGTCGTCGACCCAATATGAATTAGTGAAACCAACCAATAAAGGAGTCCCCCCTGAACTGTAATTTATCTTGAACTAAACTGTACCATGAACATAGCGAAGTATCCTTTTAGCTACTTTCTAATGACTTTCATGGGGTGTTTGCATATATCGGGAAACAATACAAACAACAAAGGAAAGATCAATATGGTTATGAGTAAAGTATAAGAGGCTACCAACTAACTGACGGTACAGGGTGGCATCAACTTCATGAGAAGTATAGGCGACAGAAAGCTTGAATCCAAATTGGAAGGGAGAAGGGGTTGGTTTACAATCTTCCATGTGAAAGCAACGAAGAAGGTCACAAGCATAATTAGAATGGGAAAGAAAAATTCCTTCATTTGCTTGCAAAACTTGGAGGCTAAGGACATAGTGCAAAAAGCCTAAGTCTGTCATTTCAAATTTCTTCTTAAGCCTGGTTTTCACATGGTTTAAAAGTTTTGAGTCACTACAAGTAACCATAAGGTCATCAACATAAAGGAAAAGTATTATGAGATGGGTTCCTACTTTCTTGGTATAGACATTAGGATCATAATGGCATCTAGAAAATCCAGTGGAAATAATAAAGTTATCCATTTAGGCATACCAAGCTCGGGGAGCTTGCTTGAGACCATAAAGAGATTTCTTGAGGCGACAATTAAGGCTAGAGTCATTTTGGACATAGCTAGGAGGTTGTTCCTTGTTTATTTATTCATGCAAATCTCTGTGCAAGAAGGCAGATTTAGCATCCATCTAGTGGACCTCCCATTTATGTAAGGCAACAAGGGAGAGAACAAGGCGGATGGAATTCATTTTTTCTAAAGGGGGAAAGGTTTCATTATAGTCAATTCCTTCAACTTGGGAAAATCCTTTGGCAACTAATTGAGCCTTGTGTCTTTCAACACTTCCATATGATGCATAATTAGTTCTGTAGACCCATTTTCATCTAACAAGTTTTCTTCCTTTTGGAAGAGGTAGAAGATACCAAGTATCATTTTCCATTAAAGAACAATACTCTTCATTCATTGTTGTATCCCAATTTAGATGACCTAAAGCTTCTACAAATTTATCTGGATCATGAGTTTCTGAAGCTTGAGACAAAAGAGAAGAGGCTCGCTAGAACTGTGAACATGTTGATGTTGATCTGAAGGATCACCAACTGCTTCTCATGTTGAATGAACCCACATAAGAAGCGGTGAAGCTGGTGCTGGTTCAGGTTCAAAGGACTTATATGGAAGAGGGTGAGTAGGCAGAGGTGAATTTTCATCCTCATTGTCATCATCTGAAGAAGAAACCAGATCATAATAAGGCACAAATGTCGAATATGGATTACAGGCTGAAGAAGGCACAATTGTCGAATTAGGCTCGCAGACCAAGATATTTTCATCAAATTTAACATCTCTTCTAATAATAATTTCATTACAATTTGATTGAAGAAGTCTGTAACCTTTGACATCTTCAGAATAACCAACAAATATACACTTCTCACATTTAGGCTGCAATGCTTTCCTTTTCTTATCAAGAATGTGAGCCCATGCTATACTTCCAAATACATAGAAGTGACTTACATATGGTTTAATTTTAGTCCAAGATTCTCTCGGTGTTATATTTTTAAGAGCCTTTGTGGGAGTGAGATTTGCTATGTAATTTGAACAGTTGATGGCTTTCACCCAATACTTTAGACTTAATCCCTTAGATTGGATCATACAATTATCCATTTCTTTTAATGTGTGGTTCTTTCTCTCAACAACTCCATTTTGTTGTGGTGTATATAGAACAATGTGTTGCATTTGGATTCCCTGTGTAGTGCAATAGCTTGTAAAATTATTGTTCACATATTCGCCTCCATTATCTGTTCTTCACCTTTGAATTTGATGTCCATATTTCTTTTCTACAAGGGACTTGTAGGCCAAAAATTTGTCAAAAACTTCACTCTTGATTTTTAAGAAGTAAACCCAAGTATGTCTGGAAAAGTCATCAAGTAAACTTCACTCTCTTTCTTTTTCTGGGTGCAAGTATTTCTTAACTTTCATTGATGACTTTTCTAGATGTACTTAGGTTTACTTCTTAAAACTCAAGAGGGAAGTGTTTGAAAAAAATTTGGCCTACAAGGCCCTTGTAGAAAAGCAATCTGGACATCAAATTCTAAGGTTAAGAACAAATAATGGAGGCTAATATGTGAACAATAATTTTACAAGCTACTGCACTACACAGGGAATCCAAATGCAACACACTCTTCATATACACCACAACAAAATGGTTTTGTTGAGAGAAAGAACCACACATTAAAAGAAATGGATAATTGTATGATCCAATCTAAGGTATTAAGTCTAAAGTATTGGGTGGAAGCCAACAACTATGCAAATTAAATAGTAAATCACACTCCCACGAAGGCTCTTAAAAATATAGCATTGGAAGAATCTTGGACTAAAATTAAACCAGATGTAAGTCACTTCCACGTATTTGGAAGTATAGCATGGGCTCACATTCCCGATTAGAAAAGGAAAGAATTGCATCCTAAAAGTGAGAAGTGTATATTTGTTGGTTATTTTGAAGATGTCAAAGGTTACAGACTTCTTCAATTACATTATAATGAAAATTTTATTAGAAGAGATGTTTAAATTTGATGAAAATATCTTGGCCTGCAAGCCTAATTCGACGATTGTGCCTTCTTCTTCTTGTGAGGCATCTTCGACATTTGTTCCTTCTTATGATCTACTTTATTCTTCAGATGATGACAATGAGGATGAAAATCCACCTCCGTCTTCTCACCCTCCTCCATACGAGTCCTTTGAACCTAAACCAGAATCAACTCCACTGCTTCCTAGATGGGTCCATTCAACACAAGAAGAAGCTGGTGATCTTGTCGCTGATCCTTCATATCAGTGTCATACACATTCACAGTTCCAACGAGCCTCTTCTATTTTGGCTCAAGTTTTAGAAAATCATGATCTAGAGACATTTGTAGAAGCTTCAGGTCATCCAAATTGGGATACAACAATGAATGAAGAGTATTGTTCCTTAATGGAAAACGATACTTGGGATCTTGTACCTCTTCCAAAAGGAAGAAAACTTGTTAGATGAAAATGGGTCTACAGAACTAAGTATGCATCAGATGGAAGTGTTGAAAGACACAAGGCTCGGTTAGTTTCCAAAGGATTTTACCAAGTTGAAGGAATTGACTATAATGAAACCTTTCCCCCTATAGTAACAATGAATTCCATCTGCCTTGTTCTTTCCCTTGCCACCTCACATAAATGGGAGGTCCATGAGATGGATGCTAAATCAGCCTTCTTGCACGGATATTTTCAAGAATAAATCTACATGGAACAACCTCCTAGCTATGTCTAGAATGACTCTAGCCTTGTTTTTCGCCTCAAGAAATCTCTTTATGGTATCAAGAAAGCTCCCCGAGCTTGGTATGCCAAAATGGATAGATTTCTGATTGCCACTAGATTCTCTAGATACCATTATGATCCTAATGTCTATACCAAGAAAGTAAGAATCCATCTCATAATCCTTGTCATTTATGTTGATGACCTCATCCTTACTGGTAGTGACTCAAAACTTTTAAACCATCTGAAAACCAACGTTAAGAAGAAATTTGAAATGATAGACTTAGGCTTTTTGCACTATTTCCTTGGCCTCCAAGTTTTGAAAACCAGTGAATAATTTTTTTTTTCCCAGTCTAAGTATGCTTATGACCTTCTTCGTCGCTTTCACATGAATGATTGTAAACATCACCTTCTCCCTTCCAGTCTGGAGTCCATCTTTCTACCACCTGTGCTTCTTCTGATGTTGATTCTACCCTGTATCATCAGTTAATTGGTAGCCTCTTATACTTTACTCATAACCGTCCTGATCTTTCCTTTGTTGTTGGTATTCTTGCCCGATATATGAAAACACCCCATGAAATTCATTGGAAAGCAGCTAAAAGGATACTTCACTATGTTCATGGTACAATTCAGTTTGAGATACATTATAGTTCAGGGGGGACTCCTTTTTTGGTTGGTTTCATTGATTCATTTTGGGTGGGTGACCCTAATGATAGGAAGTCTACAGTAGGTTATGTTTTCAGACTTGGTTCAGGACCTGTCACTTGGGCCTATAAGAAACAACAAGCTATTTCATTTTCTTCAGTAGAAGCAGAGTACCGAGCAGTGGTAAATGTAATTCAAGAAGCCCTGTGCCTTCAACATATCCTTTCATAGTTTGGATTCCAGCACCAACATCCAACCAGCCTTTAGTGTGACAATCAGAGTGCCATCAATCTCACCAAAGACCCATTTCAACATCAGTGTAGCAAAAACATCGAGCTACACATGCAATTCATCAGAAATCTCATTCATGATCAAGTTATTGAAGTTCTCTTTTTCCCTACAAAATTTCAAGTTGCATACATTTTCACAAAGTCTCTTACAAAAGGGTATCTTTCCAAACTTTGATCTATGTTTGGAGTTCAGGACGTTGTCATTAAGGGGTCATAGGCTCTAATTCCTCCTTCCTTCTTCTATTGTGTCACTATTGTAAATCCTTCAATCCTATCCTAAGTTGTTCTTAAGGGGGGATTTTATGATATTTAGACACTTAGGAGTTAGTAAAATCTACTTGGTCTATTGTGTCATTAGGTAAAACTGTGTTATCTAGTGTGTTTCTTTAGTATGGATTAGTATGCATTTGTAGTTAGGAAATACGACGGTCACGATATGTTCCTGACATAGAGTGATCCAATGGTTCATAATATCCTCGATTTCAATGACCATTGATCCATGGCTTAACACCCGATTGGTCCATGATCTCTATTTAAAGAGCATGGAGGGTCATTTGTCGATGATCAATTGTGAGAAACTCTCTTGTAAAATCTCTCTATAATATTTTTCTTTGCATTAATAAATTTCTTCAAGTGGTCGCATTGGTTGGGGCCATGGATGTTTCCCTATAGGGGTTTTACCATGTGAAAACATCAACGTGTTGATCTTTGATCTGGTTATGTGAGTGGTTACTGAAGGTGTTCGTCCTCTGTTGGAATACCTATGTTGTCGAACATTTCCTTGCCATGGACTTGCATGGTATGGTATGGTATGCCTTTCCTTGGATTTCATTTCCATGTTATGGTATGGTATGGTATTCCTTGCCTTGCCTTGCCTAGCCTTGTATTTCCTCACCATGGTATGATGAAATACAATATGGCACCTGACAACCCTACAATATTCTAGACATGAAGCCCTAAAGGGATGAAAATGATGAAAGAAATATATAAAAGGTATAATGGTATGGTATGGTATGGTATCATATCCTTGGCATGGTATAGTATGGTATGGTATGGTATGGTATGCAAGTGAAGGAAATTAAGGTGAATGCATACCTTGCCTTCCCATGTCATTCCTTTCCTTTCCATGCTATGCAATGCCTTGCATGGTCTTGCCTTGCATATTATGGTATGGTATGGTATGGTATGATATGGTATGGTATGGTATGGTATTATATGGTATGGTATGGTATCCCTTTACTTTCAATGGCCTTGCATGGTATATATGGTATCGTATGGTATCGTATGGTATGCCTTGATTGCCCTTTCCTTTTCGTGGTATAGTATGCCTTTGTATGATATGGTATGCTATGTTATGGTATGGTATGGTATGATATGGTATGTTATTCCTTGTCTTGTATTTCCTTGCCATGGTATTGTATGGTATGGTATGTGATGTAGGAGCATCGCCAACAAAGCATAAGCGTGGAGAACAACTAGGCACACTAGCACACATTTTGAGATATTGTGAATTTCAAATTGATCATTGTATTAATAAGATATCTGACAACTTTTTTTTTTTTGAGTTATGAATTTCCTTAAATGTTTGAAGGATGAGACATGACAAAAGGTGAAGGGGGAATGTATTTTGATTTATGGATCATATCTCAGTAGAGATTTAGAGCTGTGATATTATCTATATGACGTAGTATTTATTGTAATAGGTGTTGAGTAGTTGGCAACTTCTAATTCAATTTAAAGTGGCGTAGAGTAGTTGGAGGGAATGATCGAAGACACCTCTTTTGTATAAATATTTGTAATATTACTGAGGAAGGGTTGTTGTCATTTGTGGATGGCTAGTTGTTGTTGTTATTAGCGTGGATGTTTTTGTTGTTGCTGTGGATAGAGAAGAATCGAGCAATATCTGAACCTATCTGATATAGGTTGAGGAGTAATGAAGAATAATGTATGTATGTAAATTTCATTTGGATGAATATAAAATAGAAACATTGTCCCAAATGTGCATGGTTTTTTTTCTATCTAAATGAATGGTAAAGTTTCTGTTATTTTTTTAATTCTCTATTATTTTTTTTCTTGAATCTATGACTGCATTTTATTTATTGAATGTATGGGTCATTGGGAGGAGTAGGGAAGTTCCAATGATTCATGTTTATTGAGTGAGTACAGGGTTTGCATAACATCCTCCATGAGTGCATGACTAATTTTGTTTGGACTCAAAGGCTCAGAAGAGATAGCAAAACTTATTTGTCTACAAGGAGTGCATCGATAGTTGCAAGGAGTGAGAAACCATTCACAGAGGGGTGAGTGTGAATGAAAGTCTATTTCAAAGTGTACACAGACTAGAAATCTGAATAAGGGTCAAAGATATTGTTTAGGGAAAAAATCAAAGAAGAAAATATCAGGAGGGAGAGCGACGAAAATCTTCAAGGAGAGGAATCCTTGAATTTCTCGTAAAAACTAGTGAGTGCGAGATTCATTCTCATAGGGAAGCAAATGACTCCAAACAATTAGATCTGGTAAAGTTACAAGGAGGAGAACAAGGAAGTATTTCGATACTTCCTAAGTTCGGCAAGTTGGAAACTTGACAGAGATATATCACGAAGATCGAGGTCGCGACTAAATCCTAACCGTTGATCGTAGGAGAACACATGGCAACGAGAATCAATAGTTTAGAAATTGAGAGATTAGAGGTTGTGGGAGAAAGGCCTAGGTTGGGGCTAGAGAATCTAAGGATATGCATGGCATGAGTTCAGAGACTCGGAGCTAAGTGCTTCGAGAAGGAGTGAAGAAAAGATTAAGGACATCCCTGAAGTCTGAACCGTGAAGGAGGTGGACCCACAGTCATAGTTGTTGTAACTTGTGGAAGATACTCTGTGTGTGGGTAAGGTAATATCAGGTACCATAGGGACCCAAGGACTCACTCTGACTTAGTACGTTAACAATCCAAGACTGGGAGGTCACACCAAGTGGTATCAGAGTGAGCACATAATTGATTTTTGTAAGGGTAAGGAGACGTGTCAGCACAATGTTGCCTAAAAGACGTGTTGATCCACCTGTATCCAATAGAGATATGGAAAGGGAGATTAGAGAAATGTGTGAGAGGATGGATTCCATGGAAACAACACAAAGGATAGTGCTTGGTGTTGGAGATTTCAGTGAGGCAGAAGTCAAAAATGTAGAAGTCGAAGAAGAAGTTGTAGTTGAGGATGTTGTGAAAGAACACTTGTTGAGAGAGGTTGTCAAATTGGGTTCCAGAGTAAAGATTGACATCCCTATGTATGAAGTAAGCTTAGACACAAAGGAATTGCTTGAACAGATTCGAGCAATGGATAAGTATTTCAACTATGAGGATGTCGAAGAAGAGGAAAAGGTGAGACATGTTGTCACTAGACTAAAGGGACATGCAATACTATGGTGGGATGAACTATAGGCCGACAAGAGGAGTAAAGGAAAACAAAATATCAAGAGCTGGGATCAAATGGTAGACAAGTTGAAAGTGAAATTCATTCCCAAGGATTACCATATAAATATGTTCAAGAGGATGCAAAACTAGAGACAGAGAGGATTGACTTTGAAGGAGTACACATAAGAATTCTACAAATTGAACATTAGAGTTGGATAAAGAGAGATAGACGAAGAGAAAGTTGCCAGATATATTAATGGCCTGAGGTACAAAATTCAAGATGAGATTAGTATGGTGACATTTAGGATTGTAGAAGACACATATCATATGGCATTGAAGGAATAAGAGAATTTGGCTAGAAAGAAGAGTCAACAGAACAAGGGTCGGAATCTAAACAGAGGCAATGGAGTTGCCCAAGAGAAAACTCATAAACCCAAGGATGAGGCAGAGAAACCACATAGTCACTCTGAGAGAGGAGGAAGTTCTTGAGGAGGATAGAGTGGTGGTAGAATTTGTTTTCCCCAAGGAATAGGAAGAGCCAGAGGAGGAGAAGTGAGGTGTTATGCCTGCGGAAAGACATGACACAAGTCTTGGGATTGTGCCGAGAGAAAGAAAGGAACCAAAGCACACATATCAGATGCAAAGAAGCAATATGATGAGGAAGAAGGTGTAGAGGATGGAAGTTCCTTGATGATGAAGAAGGTTCTTTTGAAGCAAGAGACAAAGACTGAAAAGCCAGTACAAAGGAATAATTTGTTCAGGAAAACTTGTGAAACGAAGGACAAAGTTTGCAAGGTGATAATCTATAGTGGGAGCACTGACAACTTAGTATCCATGGGGATGGTGGAGAAGATAGAGCAGGAGGCGACTACACATCTAACATTGTACAAAGTCTCATGGTTGCAGAAAGGTCATCGGGTAACAATTACTCAACAATGCCTAGTTAATTTTAAAATAGGAGGATATAGGGACGAGATCCTATGTGATGTGATTCCTATGGTTTCTTTTCTTTTTTTGTTGGGAAGACCCTTGAAATATGATAGGAATGTTATTCATGATGGGAGGAGAAATACTTACAACTTAGAGAAGAATCGTAGGACACACATGTTGCTTCCAATTAAGGAAAAGAACGTGAAAGAGGAAGCCATTGCAAGAGTACTTCTCATGAGTGGGAAGGAACTCCTAGACGAAGTAAATAAGGAATAGGATATGTAGTTTTTCGTAGTGAGGAAACCAAGGGTTATCCTTACCAGTACTTCAATGGAATATTTTCCTGAATAAGTTTAGGAACTACTTGAGGATTTTGCTGATATTTTAGTGGATGAATTTCCAAATTCATTACCACCTATCAAGAGCATCAATCATCACATTGACTTGATACTTGGAGAAAGCCTGTTGAACAAATAAATGTATAGATTGACGCCTCAAGAGAATGAGCAAGTGAAGAGACAGGTTCAAGATCTATTAGACAAAGGATTGGTCAGAGAAAGTTTGAGTCCATGTGCAGTGCCATCTGTATTAAGTCAAAATAAGGATGGAGGATGGAGAATGAGTACGAACTCAACATCCATAAATAATATCACCATCAGATACAAATTTCCATTACCAAGGATGGATGACTTGATGGATTTCTTAAGTGGATCCAACTATTTTTCAAAAATAGATTTGAAAAGTGGATATCACCAAATCAAGATGAGAGAAGGTGATGAGTGGAAAACATCATTCAAGACGAATGAGGGGTTATATGAATGGCTTGTTATGCTGTTTGGATTAACAAATTCCTCGAGCAATTTTATGAGGCTAATGAATGAAGTATTAAAGGATTTCATTGGTAAGTTCATGATTGTGTATCTGGATCATATAATAGTGTTTAGCAATACCAAGGAGGAACACCTGATACATTTAACATTAGTAATGAGGAGGTTGCATCAAGAGAAGTTGTTAATCAATTTGAAGAATTCCTCTTTCATGAAGAAACAACTCATATATTTGGGTTTTGTTATCTCTTCAAATGAGTTTAAGATGGATCTTGAGAAGGTGAAAGAGATCAAATAATGGTTGTCACCAAAGAATATCTTTAAGGTAAGAAGCTTCGATGGGTTGGAAATTTTTTATTGGATGTTCATCAAGAATTTTAGTGGGATTAGTGCTTAGATGATGGATATAGTGAAGAAAAGAAACAAGTCTTTCAAATGGACATAAGAGGCTGAGAGGTGCTTCAACATATTGAAGGAAAAGATAACTGAAAGATGTTTAAGGTAATATGTGATGCGAGTGGAGTTTCAATTGGAGTGGTCTTGAGCCAAGACAACTGACCTGTTTCATATGTCAGTGAGAAGATGAATGAGGATAAATAGAAGTACTCCACATACGAAAAAATATTTCTATGCCATAATCCAAGCATTGAAGAAATGGAGACATTATCTTGTACGAAAGGATTTTATCTTGTATAGCGATAATCATTCTTTGCAATTCGTAATGAGACAAGAGAAGTTAAACTAGAAACATGCTAAATGGGTAGAGTTAATGAAAATTTTCACTTTTGTCATTAAATATATTTCTGGGAATGATAACAAAGTTGTTGATACATTGAGTAGTAGAATTTTGTTTCTGCAAGAATTTCAGGTCAAAACCTTGGGGTTTGATCAGCTTAAGGAGATTTATCGTAGTGATCCAGATTTTGGAGAAGCATATGAAGCATGTGTGAATCCTATATGTAATGACCCTTGATTATTAAGTATGATTAATTTAATAATATAATCCTAAAAGATTAGCTAAACTGTATTTATGTCTTAAAATAACATTTCTAATTGATTATTATTAAATAGTTGTTCATGATGGTTAATGATTGATTTAATTATTAATTAATTAATTAATTAATTAAG
>ML786520.1:3875-34642 GCA_009831015.1 Picea engelmannii | reverse complement strand
CTAAGACCATCCTTTTCTTAATAATTATTAATAATTATTGACATATATTTTTTTTATCAATTTTTAAAAAAATTATAAAAATTTTATTTACAAACACATAGATTATTGTACACCATTATTAAAACCATTAATCCCATATGGAGAAAATGATATTCACTAACCTAATCGAGTAATTCTTTCCAAACAAAATATTTTAAGTTGTTTATTCTAACAATTCACTAAAGATTCCTACCTAGCACATCAAAATCTCCACCTTCCTTTGTGTTTGTGCTGGAAATGTCTTTTAATTTATATATTAAAAGTTGCAACCCATTAGATTCATAGACATATGCCCATCCCCGTTATCTATAAAAATCCATTTAACTATAAAAATATTTTTTATTAACGCCTTCCGCTTTTTTTCAATGACTGATGGGTTCACACACATTCCTCCCATTGATAACCTTCTAAATTCATAGACTGTTCTCCCTTTGCATTGAAATACCTACTCAGTCCTTGTAGTTGCAAATTCGTACCTTGGATTGAAAAACCTGTTCATTCCTTGTATTTACAAATTTGTAAATTACTTTGACAGATTCTTCAGAATTATGAAGAACACGAAGAAAGAGCCAGTTTAAAATGTTAACATTGTGTTGAACATATTTAGAAAGAACCATGCACGCTAAAAACCAACAACTGCGACCAAGGATAAAGATTAAAGACAAAGTTTTCGAATTATCATTACCTAATACCAAGTTTCGATTGTGCAAACGTAGTACAGACTATAAAGAAAGAGATTGTCTCCACCGTCCAAATTGCCTGCAAATATCGAAATGATTTCGTCCAGAACTTATTTTTCTGTTTTGAATAGCTGGCTTCTGAATGTCATTTTTTAGGACAAAGTTGATAAGAATGGTATCATTCTCTTTTTCTTTTTTTAATATATATTGAGTGGTGATGCTCCATGCAGTTTTCACTGTGAATCTCTGGCAGAGCACGATGAGTGCGATACGAGAAAATATTATAGCATCGGAAAATGTCATCTCCGTCCAAACTGAACATTAGTTCATTCAACTAATCAAATGAATGCACGATGACTTATTCCCTCCATAAATTTCAAGGATTCCATTATTGACGAATGGATTCTTGATGTGAACGGCAATCCGACACTGAGGTTCTGAGTTTTTTCAGTTAAGAGCGAGGTCCCAGAAATACCATTGAAGAGGGACAAATCAGATTCTGAGACTTTTAAAGGGAAAAGAAGGACGTGCCGATGGAACTGTCGTCGGTCAGGAATGTGGCGACAGAAGCTCAGTGTCATATTGGAATACTTGTTGCTGGAATATTTTTACCAAGTTGATACCGTTGTATAGTGTAATTATTAAGACAAGAAAATGGGTTTGGTATGTGGGGACGGTAATAAATATACTTTTGAAATGGACGGTGTAAATTTGAAACTGATGGCATCTAAGCTTGTATAAAGTTGGTGACTGTAACACATATGCATTTGAAATTGATGGCATCAACGCTTGTATATGTATAAAGTTGGGGACTGTATAAATATACACTTTTGAAACTGATGAATCAACTTACTTATGCATTTGGAATCTCCATAATATTTCCCATGTATGTATCGTAAAAAGAGTCCTTCACGCAAAAGTTTAATGATGGATGTCTAGAATTGGACGGAATTGTGCACTAGGTTAGAATCAGGAATGGAGGGTGATTTCAACTTCTGCATTTCGAGTTTCATGTCGATAATGTTTGATTATAAAAGCATTTCGACAATGTTGATAATGTTAATGTTAGTGTATAAAAGCATTTCGAAAAGCTTTAGTTTAAACTTTCTATTAAATGATTTGATTTTTTTTTTATATTTTTTTTTTGGGACATGTTTATCTGAAATCCAGCTATCCAGATATAAATGGTTAAATTCATATATTAAATTCATATATTTATGTGATTATTTTATATAATTTAGTATTCCAAATTTCTTTTAAAAAACATGTCCTCACTATTATTTCAACAAAAAAATTAATGTTTAAATAAGTAAATTTTAACTATTTATCATAATAATCTATATCATGTGAACAAGTGTTTAACAAATTGGTGAGGTGGTTAGGCACTTATGTTGGGATTTGGTGATAACTAATTTCTTTAAAGGATGGATCTGGATACTTAGGCATTCATGTTGGGATTTGGTGATAAAAAATTCCTTCAAAGATGGATCTGGATACTATTATTCTACGTTGGTTACAACCAAATAGACCAAGTTAGAATATGGATAGAGATTACATTTTCCATGATCTGAATAATAATATAAATGATGCCTATGCTTGGTGGACATAGCCCAACGTTTAGGTGAAATTGTATTTTCCACATAGATAATTCTAAAAATTCACTCTACTTATGTTAGGTGTTGTAGGAAATGACATTCAACATTCATGTGGCTCATTAATCATTAATGAAAGTGTGATGTTATTATATTAACAACTAATTAACTAAGGACGAAGATGGTTGGAACTTGGAATATTTATTCATAGAGTTAGGTGTTGGTGGAAATGATATTCAACATTCTTGTGTTTAAGTAGGAAAGTAATAAATGAAAGTGTGATGTTATTATCTTAACAACTAATTAACTAAGGACGAAGATGATTGGAACTTGGCATATTTATTTTTAGAGTCAAGTGTGTTGGTGGAAATGATATTCAACATTCATGTGCTTAAGTAGTAGATTAATAAGAATAATGTTATAGAGTTTTAAATGTTTCCATATGTTGGGGTGTTGTTTTAGATTTAAGGACTCAAACATTTGAGAATGAAGAGTATTTAAACATTTGAATATGCAGATCATTTAAAGTTTTGTAGTTGGGTATATGAAGGTAGGTGTGGGAGGAAATATTAGAGAAAACATATTATGTTTTTTCTAATACTTCCCTCCATCCCCAAAATTAAGTAGGAGAATAATAATCATAATGCTATAGAATTTTAAATGTTTTCATATGTTGGGGTGTTGTTCTAGATAAGGACTCACACATTTGAGCATGAAAAACATCTAAACCTTTAAGCATGTAGAGAATTTAAAGCTTTGTAGCCAGATATATGAGTGAAGGTGTAAAAGTGAGAGAAAATATTAGAGAAAACATATTATGTTTTCTCTAATATTTTTCCCCACACTCACCTTCATATAAGAAGGTAGAGATGTTTTCTCTAATATTTATCTCACTCCACTCTCATATATGAGTTAGCCACTATTTGATGATGACCTCCATGTTTATAAGATCAACCTTGAATTCTCCTCCATCATTCTCTATACTATAGACTATACCACATCCGTAACAAGCCTTAAAAAACAAATCACTATCCCCAATTTTAAAGGAAAGTAGAGGTAGAGGTAATTAAAGGTGTTGAGAATTAAGTGTACTTGACGATGGTCAAGTAAGTAATCATTAATGAATGTTGCAAAAACCAATGAGAATTAGGTTTCTTATTGTGTGATGTCAATTTTAATAGGAAAATGTTAAAATGTAGTAGTATGTATTATAGGTAAAAAAAATAAAATTATATTTTCTTAAAATTAATTAGTTTTTTAAATTATATTTGTATACTTATTTTTAATGATATTTTTAGTAGTTTCTAACATAATGTATAAGTTTTTTTTAAGTGATTTATTTATTTTTAAAGAATTTGAGGCTTCATGTTTGTATGGTAGGGTATATATTTTTTATGTGATGGTTTTTATAATTGATGATTTTGTTTTTTTAGTGATTTATTTATTTTTAAAGAATTTGAGGCTTCATGTTTGTATGATAGGGTATATATTTTTTATGTGATGGTTTTCATAATTGATAATTTTGATGTTATTTTTTAATTATATTGTTATTATTCAAAATGTTATAATGTTGTTGTTGTTTTATTGATGAGTTAAATATTTATTACAACACATTTAAAAGAAGATAATATAAAACAATGTGTTTTTTAGTTCTAGGAGAGTATTAGAAAACAATGTGTTTTTTTAGTATTATGATGTGAAACATTTATAGATGTTTACATGCTCACACAATAACTAATAAGAAAAACGATTAACAAAGAGCATTTGTAATATCTCGTTCATGTGTGTACCGAGCGAACTTATTTTTTGAGGACACTTGCTTGCAAGTGATCCAGATTATTATACTATTAAGCAAATTTGATTTTGATTATGAGGCGTTATGGGTTGATGACATGTTGTTTTGCTGCATTGACATAGACAGGTGCTATTGACTTGGTTTTACTGAGTGTGTAGAATTTTGGACCTCGAGGATGCAGATGCATCGACGGAACCCCTTGGACTCTGAATCAAGTCAAGGAGTAGACTATTAGGGTTTGATTGTTGTATATATGATATTTTTGCATTTGATTAGAAGATATGATTATGGATATATTTCTGACATGATTCATTGATGATGCAAGATGACAATAGCTTGCCGACCAGACTCACACGTGGAGTAGAGGGGTCATGCACAACTACCAGAGAGGGTGAGGGAGAGGTGTGGACAACCGCCCTGTAACAACCTACTAGTACTCTCGTCGTGGCTCAAACTGTAGGTTAACGACTGCCTAGTTCGAGAAGACCCACGAGGTCGTGAGGGCAGACTGCGACAGTCGCTCATGATTATTCTAAGGGGTGTGCAATAAAGCATGGGCCTTATTCCTTAAAGGCCCTTAGTCTCCCACAAGATCACCTACCGGATTATTGACTCTAGGTTATTTTCATGTCTACTAAGTCAGTCAAGAGGCGAGTGACACCCTTGGAGCATGTGGTGCGTCCTGAAGGGCACGTCGCTCAAGAAAAATGGAAAGAGGCTAGTGGCACCCTTGGAGCATGTGGTGTGTCCTGAAGGGTGTGTCGCGCAAGAAAAATAGAAAGAGGTGAGTGGCACCCTTGGAGCACGTGGTGCTTCCTGAAGGGCACGTCACACAAGACAAACAAAAAGAGGCGAGTGGCACACTTGGAACACCTAGTGCATCCTGAAGGGCACGTTGCATTGTTATTTAATAATTGGATAAACCTAGATGGATTTAGGTCGAATAACGTGTTAAGTAAGATTTTAAACTTTTCCCCTAATAAAATGTTGCCCAGCCTAGGAAAATAAAGTCTAGGCCTAAATTATACTAGTGGTAAAAATTTATCTAGTTTTAAATATATAAATAAAATAAATAATAATGATAATCTTTATTACTCTTGTGACAAGAAGGGGGTTAGCAGTTAAATTGTTTTGTAAAAGTCTTTTGGGATAAAATTTAAAAGGGGAAATAATTGTCTTACTATATTATGCTAATTAAAAAGAAAAAGGGAAAAAGGGCAAGTTCTACACATACCTTTTTGAGTTTAAATAAAAAGGGGAAAGAGGGAAATCTAAGATAATTAGGAAACTAGGAAAAAGTGGGAAACATAAAAAGGAAGGGGAAACACAAGGAAAAAAATGATAGTCGGTATCGAGCATTTAATAACTTTTTAATTTAAACTCAGCTCGTAAATTTATAAGGGAGAAAGTCATTAAAACTTGTAAGGGAATATGACAATACCTAGGAGCGATTCTAGGAGTGCCTTTAGGTGAGTGAGGAAAATAGGGGTTATTAATTAGTTAATGAAATTAATTTATGGAGGAATGAAGGGGATGGGTGAGAGTTGTATGCGAAATGATTATTATGAATTAATTTTTTAAACTTTAAATTAAATGGGATTTTGGGAAAGTAAGGGACTTTGAAACTCTATATAAGGGAGGGAGGAAAATGATGATGGATCTCTTCTATTTGTGTAATGTTACACTGTAGAAATCTATACTTGACTAACTTAGCTTGTGGGAGTTGGGATACCCATCTCGGTGAGGCGTGGTAGCTCGGCCTTGCGAGACGAGTTGGGAGCTAGTCGATTCTCTAGTTAGTGTGTGTGTCCCCTTTGCGGCTCGGGGGGCTAAGGGGGAAGAAGAGTACCCCCTAGCATTGGATAAGAGGTACCGGTGAAGTCTCATCGGTCAACAATCGAGAGTTGTATGAATTGCACGGAACATCAACTCAGAGTGGGCGATTGGGCAACGGTACACTTCCTTTATTTCTTCATGGTAGATTGTTAGTATGGTTTATGCTTTTGGTTCTGCATGTTTAATTGGGTAAGGAAAATGATTGTCTTAGAGTTCTAGTTGATGGCTGAAATTTTCCCCATAGTCTTTAGCTCGATGTTGATTTCCCATGGCCTTCAATACTTGCATGTCTTGATCGTCCTATGGTTGATTGATTGTGATGATTGTGGTTTATTTTTTCCTTCATCCCTAGCTCATCAGTCCTCGCCTGAGTAGTCGGCTAGGAGTCTGATCTACAGTCGTTGCTTCGACGTTAATAGACCTCTGGATCTCAACACCATTCTTTTATGTGCGTGGATGATGAGCGAAGGATGTCCATGTCAATTTTCTACCTCTGTTGTTTGTCCTTGGCTGATTGTTTGTCTTGCGCCCTGATGCTTTTATTTAACCCTGCAAAAATTTGATTGACGACAAAGTTTTCTTTAAACTCGGCGTTTTTTTTGTCTCTAGTTTGTTATCTCATTTTATACCTCGTTTTTATATCTTGTTGGGCATTCCTATGTTTTTATATTTCATTTTGTTTGCCTCGCGAATGCTACTTCTTCGGCTGCACTTCATTGACTTGGGGGTGAAATTTTCCCAACAAACCTTTTTCGTTGACAACCAGTGTATAACTGATTAAAATGAACTTTAATTCTAGTCTTAGATGGCATTTTTTTTAAGGATGTAACCCAGCGAATTAAATTATTTGAATGGTTAACCTCAGTAAATTATGGAATGTTTAAACTCAGCAATTTATAACTCCGAATTTATGGCCAACGATTTTCCCCAAGCCATTAATCTTTTGGGAGACGAATTTTTTTCCCTGCAATTTTATTTCTGTAACCTTGTTGATGCACCTCCATTCCCAGTTCCTTTCTCAGCAATTGGATTTATTTTTCTTCTCAGCATTTTTACCTTTTTACTTATGTGATTACCCTTTTTCTGAGTGCGTTGTACAGTTTTAATGGGTGACATTAATATTTTTGCTTATAACCTAACATGTTACAATAATGGGATGTTACACCATTAATATGGTGTGGGGTTAGTTGCAACACTGGTGCCAATTTTTTCTTATGGTATCGCCCGGGCAGTTTGTGTTTACTCTCTGATATATCATTGTCTTTTGGTTGTTGTTTTCTTTCTGATCTCACGGTGATGTTGAGAGAAATAAGTTCAGTTGCACAATCAAGTGAATAGGTCTATTATTTTGTTATTTCGTAGTTAAGATGCTCTGCTGGATTTGGGAGGCGAAAATGGGTTAAATGGGTGGCCAGGCTGTGGATTTGTGTTTTGGCGCAAAGCAGTCTACGACCCTTATATTCGACTTCCCTTACAGTAAAGGTTTTTATTTTCCTGTAACTGTCCGATTTTATATTTATGATCTAGTGATACGGCGGTGCTAAATTTAGGGGTTTTACGACAGAGTTTTATATAGATCCTTTGTTGACTGAAAACGGATTTCCTGTCTACGTTTTAAGCTAATATCGCAACAAGGACTTAAAACGGACTACCTATCTGTGTATAGCAACGCCATCATACTCTTGTATAGCAACGATTACCTTACGATTTTGTATGTATATTGTTGTTACCTTTATTATTGAACCAGAGTGGTAGCACTGTGATGTACAACTTTTTAAAATGGATTATTCTTTTATGTGAGTAATATGCTGTTTTGTTCCACTAAAACCTTTGGCATACAGTTCCAGCTTTAAATGATAGCAAATTGATAAGGTAGCAGTCCAGTCAATTTTATTTAGCGAGTTAAGACAACAAATTCTTATATCTTCAGTGCTACAAGTTAGTGGTTTCAGTTCTAAGGGAGGAGATGTATAATTATCTAATTCGGGATTGGGATTGTAGCTGCAACGATCTTTGTCTTCCTAAAAATCATTTGATCGATCAGTTGTTTTTGTTTGTGCAAGAAATTATTGTGGTGTATGAATGTCTTAGCCGTCTCTTTGACATGTTGTTGGGGTTTGGGTGTGGTTTCTTATCATTATTCGCTCTCGGCGCGTCGGACTATCTAGAGTCCTTGGTTCAGATAGGATGTGTGTGCCAAGGTTATATAAATGTCTATCTCGTAGGGACGGCATGATTCCTATGAAGGGATCATGGTGTGCCCTATTGGATAGCGGTGAAGGAGAACTTGGCCAGAGTCAGTGCGTTCCGTGTGAAGTGCGTTCCGTGTGAGTGTTGTCGAGCATTGTAAGTTGCTTTTGGTGCATGGGTGGAACGCCTTCATGCGTTGGGTTCATGCGTTTGGATTTTCTAGTCTTGTTCGTCACCATTGTGTGGATGTTGTCCCTTATCTTGTAGGCGTGTCTTGTTTGTGTCGGGTGGGTAGTCGTTTCTCCTTGTTGTCTTATGCATGTTTCCCCCAGTTGCCCCTGTGCGAGTGAGTAGAGTCATATTTTCTTGTTTCCTAGACTACGTGCTTGCGTTCATCATCAGTGGTGTGGTTAAACTGTTGTCATCGTCATCTTCTTTCCTAAAAGAAAAAAAAGAAATTACACTATTGCTTCGCTTGTAGTCGTAACGATGGGAACCTTACAACATTTGACGTGGCTTTAGATGAAAATACAGAGTGTTCAACATGCCTCCATGTTGGGTGTTATAGGAGGTGGTCTTTAGGTCTCCCAAACTTACAAACTTTCATATTTCTAAGTTAGTGGAGGTTTGAACGTAAATAAGTTATTTGAAAAGACATCCAATTTTTAAGTAGAAACATATAAAGAAATAAAATTATGTTGTTAATGTCACAAATACTAAAGTAGTTATATTAATTATAATATATGAAGAGAGTCAACATTTGATCTAACATTTGATCTAAAATGACAAGAATAAACACTTATCTAATATTATTTTGTAGACAAGTTAAAACAACTTTTCTCAAGTTCAAAATTGCAGTTTCTAATGTAAAAATTCAGTTCCAAAAGTGTAAATATTTGATTCAAAAATTGTACTTTTTGCATTTTATAGTGGCATTTTTAGAAGATATTGATATTTTCACAACTAGATTTTGTATTTTCAAAAGCCAATATTACCATTTTTGGAATCTGATTTGCACTTTTGGGAACTGATATTGATACTTTAGTAATCTAGTTTTTCACTTTTGGCATTCAAATTTAGCACTTTTATCATCTTTTTTACCATTTTGCAAACCACAATTTTACATTTAATTTTCAATCACATTTACTTTATATCATTCATAAATTTTAAAGTTGCTTACATATTATCAAGGAATACTATTAAATTAATCGTGCAACAAAAAATAAATAAATAAAAGTCTTTATTATTTATAAAAACATGATCTCCCATAGGAAATATTAAGAAAAATAATTGATTACATTATTCAACAAAATAGTTTCATGTTTATGTTTATTAAATATACCTCACTTCATTAATACCATTCAAATATAACAAGAAATTCCACAATCGATCTAGCAAATATGTGTCATTCACATCATCCTATTTTATATTTTTAACACTTTAAGAATTTCATTTTGCACTATTCAAAACTTTTAATCTCTTATTTTATACTTTACAAACCCAGATTTCACACTTACTTTTCCAAAATATTCTATATATAAATACTAAATATATAATAATATGAAGCCCTTACTAACCTTTAAAAAAGCATATCTAGAAAATTAAGAAATAGAATTGATTACATTCTCTAACAAAATAGTTTCATGTTTTTATAATAAATTTCACATCAATAACACCATTCAAATGTAGTGTAATTCACATCATCCCAATTATAGTTGTTTGTGATTACATAGATCTTTTGAATTGTCTGCAACCATTGTATTCACCCTTTAAGATCTCCCAACATATATTTAAATATTTGAAATACACATATAGATTCCCAAATCCAACGTAATCTTTTTCTTGGTATGATGTCACAATCATCTTGTATGAAAACCATTTTATATTTGTATCAAGTAGATATCTTCCATGTGTATAGAGGGATTAAATCTCTAGAGGTTCAATCATTTCTTCAATTTTTTTTTGTTCAAAAGATCTTTGCACCTTGAGGGATTTGAACCCTCTAATTCCATGATAAATCTCGAGTTGAGACGGATCTATACTAGTTCCCTACCTTTCTTAAGGTCAAATAAATCAAAATTGGTCTCAATAAGTGTTAACCACGATCATTATATATATATATATATATATCAAGTTTTAATTAAGGTAAACATTGAAATAATTTATTTATGATCAACAAGGATTTCTCTCTTTTAATTAATTGTTTTTAAATGTCATGTGTCAAGAATTATACATCTCCCTCATATTCTAAAGTAAAAAGCAATTATTAATAGCATGAGTTTTTTTTTCTTTGAGTTTATATATATATATATATATATATATATATATATATAATTTAGGCGGACATTGAAATATTTTATTTATGACCCATATTGAAATAAATTTTTTGATATTAATTTTTTTGTTAAATGTAACAATCCAACTCCATATTAAATAGTGAAGGAAATATACATCTCTTATACAACCTATAAGGGAAAACATCAATTTATATATTATTTTGTTAAATAAAAATGACAAAAACTCTTTCACTTTTCTTGTTGCACAAGTCTCCATAAACTAATCTAAAAAATACTAAGACATTGTTCAACTAATTCTCTAAACCCTATCTATAGAAAATTTCTATTCTATACAGTGATTAATATTTCTATTTCTATACATTGATAAATTATTAAATTTATTAATTTCAAATATGATATACAATTTCTCAAAGACATAAATAATTACAATTATCACCAACATACAAAAAGTTGTTTTTAGATATTACTCATATGAGCCTTTAAATGTTCAACTTGGTATCAACATCTATCATCAATATTTTCTTTCTAATGGTATTCACCTTCATTCAAGTGTGAAAACTGATGTCACTTTCAAATATTTCTCAATATTGACTTATAAATGCTATTTATCTTTATCTATAAACAATATGTTTATTTTTTCATATCTACCTCTCAATATAAAGTTTTCAACTATTATTTGTAAACATGTAGTATTTCAATAATATATGCATAAATGGAGAATAACAAAAAATTATGTATACTATGGCCATCACCTCAAATAAATTAAAACTTTTCATCCTTCCACAATTCAAATTGACTTTTTTTTGTTAGTGCAATCTAAATAAGGAAACAACAAAACTATGTCAAATTATCTCATTCAACATTGATAATGTCAGTATAAAACATTCATGAATAATAATGTAATAGTCAAATTCTCCCATGCAACATTGATAATGTTAGAACAAAACATTCATGAATAATAATTTTAAAAAATGAGGCTATTTGTAAGTTGGTCTTTTTACAATCAACACTCAAACTCTATACAAAAACCCCTCTAATGCAAATACCAATAATTTATTTTGAGTCTTTTCATTCTTCCACAATTCAAATTGACTTTTTTTTGTTAGTGCAATCTAAATAAGGAAACAACAAAACTATGTCAAATTATCTCATTCAACATTGATAATGTCAGTATAAAACATTCATGAATAATAATGTAATAGTCAAATTCTCCCATGCAACATTGATAATGTTAGAACAAAACATTCATGAATAATAATTTTAAAAAATGAGGCTATTTGTAAGTTGGTCTTTTTACAATCAACACTCAAACTCTATACAAAAACCCCTCTAATGCAAATACCAATAATTTATTTTGAGTTGATTTTTAGACTTTATACAAAAACTATAACAACAAATATAACTACAATAAGATGATCTACTAATAATTAAATTAAATAAATTATTTATAATGAATATGTAATTAAAGTATTACTAGATGTAGGTGATCAAAATATAACAAAATAGAAATAAACCAACTACATATACAAGCCATTAAAATAATTTTTTTTATTTATAATGATATAAAAAATATATATAACTAACATAATTAATATTTTCTTCAATAATTATATGATGTTTGAAATGTATTACATAATTCTTTGATTCTTAAAATAAAAAAAGATCCCCTGGATGGGGTGCTAGTGTGGGACAGATGTCATTCGGAGGGGGGGGCGAAGCGGTCATCATGGCGATGGCCATGTCACAGGAGTGTGGCACACCATATCGCCACCCTCATGCATTTAAGTCTAGATTTCAATGGTCCAACCACCATTACTCTCAGTGCGTCTGGCCTCAGATTGTTGTCTTTTCGATGGAACAATGCCATGAATTCAAATTTACTCTACATGTCACCTTTGCCTCCTTCAACTGCCTCGATGCCATGCCTCCTTGTAGTTGCATTTGCAGACTTTCCCTCACTTTGTTGATCTCCCTGCAACTTTCATTTCTTCCAACTACACCTCCATTACTATTTCTTCCTCCCTACATTTGCATTCCCCCTCAACGTCACCAAAATGATAAGGAAAAGAGGAAAATCAAGGCCCAACTCGGCCTGGAAGCCAAGCCAACTGCAAGTGGATCTCAAACCACTACCTTCATTATCCCCTAACTCATCACTTACTTCATCTTCCTCGCACTCTTATCTATCACAGTCACGAAAAGGTCCAAGCGACTTCTCGGTCCCCTCTTTGCCCTCCACTACTCGCCTGGAATGGCTTTCCCTCTCTAACAATTCACTAGGTTTCCACCCAGGGCCCTCTTTCGACTTGGTCTCATCTTCATTACTTCCTCCTACAGTCCCACCAAATTCACCGACGAGCACACCTGGCCAGCAAGAGAACTCTTCCAGTCGGCCTCACCTGCGAGCGACACCAAATCTCTCAGGGCCACCAACTAGGGCCTCACTCCTTTTCTGACTCAGTACCACACTCACAATTGTAGGACAACATCGTTATCGTGAAAGGTATTGTCTTTGAGCTGCGAAAAGGCCTAAATGACCTCTCGTTTTGACTGGAAATAATGGATGGAAAGTCCTCAACACTTCTGCAAATTCTCTCCAATCTACAACGGGTTTACCACTTCTTACACCTCAAAACTACTCACTTCGCAAGTGTCGCAAGGGTCGTCATTTCAAGTGTTGCATCTTGACTGCAAGTGTATAAGTGTTGCTGACATCATACTACCTTCTTGCCTATATCATGCCTCCAACAACACGACAAGGACACTTAGGACACCTCAAATATTAGTTTTGAAGAGGAGGAATCAATCTACTAGAAATGCAAGTCTCTTTCTATTGGAAGGACCACTAAAAAATGAGTTTTAGGGAGGAGAGCTACCCTATACATTGTTAGGGAGCGTTATAATGCTCTGTCCACCCTTCTGGGGGAGTGTTATAACACCAACTCTTTCTTTCCTTCTCTTTGGGAGCACTATAATTCTCTGATGCCCCTTTTGAGGGAGTGCTACCTATTCTGGGCAAAAATTGTTTTGTTGAGAAGTATGAGGGAAAGATCCCCTCAATATCTCAAGGCAGTTAGACTCGAATCCTTGGTCAAGCCATGATCTTAGGGAAGATCCATAACTGGAGGAGGAAAATCCTCAACTTACCCCAAAGATATCTCAAGTAGTTGGGCCTCTCCAAGCTTATTTAAACAAGCCTTCTCATGGTGAAAAGGGGGAAGAAAGTATTATGAAGCATCCAACCTATGATCTCATGAAGAAGGTGTCTTTCAGAACATCAACATTTAGTGTGTGGACTGTTTTAGCAAGGGTTCAGATGAGGAAGGCTTGACGAAGCTGCTACACTCTCATCTATGGTTGTAAGCATTCTTCGTTATTGTTCTCTTTAATATAATATGCTTGGCCTGTTTATTTCAAATCTGTGTTTGATCTCACATGAATTTGTCTCTAATAGATAGGTCTATTTCTAACTAATCTTAGTAGAGTAGGAAGTTGGTTGTATCTTTGTTTGTCTACAGGGCTTATCGAGGAGCATAAGATTGGAGCTCAACTCGGACCGTGTAGGGACAAACACCGATAAAAGGGTACTTCTTTTCTCCTTCCTCCTCACACATTAGTTTATCTAGACCTAAAGGGAACTCAGTGTCCATGATAAACATCTTCTATCTTAAGAGTTAAGAGTCTAGCTCTCAAGAGGAGATCTACCTGTCTGCAGGGAGATTTTCCTTCAACAGAAATTGGCAACTCCATTGGGGATGACTCGAAACTTTTCAGTTTTGGTTTTCCTCATAGACCTTGTCTTTCCATTTGTTCTTATTAGAACTTTTTCACCCCGTATGATTGATTTCATATGTTGATTGAATCCTTATTCTATCACACATACTCTGAAAGCCAAAGTTCAATTGAGTTTTAGGGTTTTTTGGCCATTTTTCTTGGTTTTAGGACACTAGTGCTACCCTACCTTGTTAGCAAGGTACCAATGCTCCCTGAATACATTAGACAAATAATTATTATGTTCTTGTTCCCCTTACACCAGAGCGCCAACCTCTCTTTGCAAAAAAACCTTTCCAGAATTGTCTTTTCTGACGACTAGTCTCTGTTTTTTCACTTGCTGAGATTTTTTATGATTCAATGCTTTTTTTGGGAATTTGAGTCATCATTCCATCAATTTCACTTTCATACACCCTTTGAGTAAAGATAAGTTGTAAAACGAACACTAATTAAAAATTATCTAGAACACTTTTGTTTTTAGGATCTTCCACCAACAGTAGACTAGGGTTAGCACTTTGGATTAGGCTATGAGTACAACTCTCCAAAGTTTTCAAAACAAACATTAGCATCCTAAGCTAGGGAGAGTCAAATCCAATTGTTGTATTGGTTTTCTGGGATCCTCCTCTCACACAAGGATTACGCACGAGGTCACATTCAGGCGAATTACAGAGATTATCCCTTTGTGGTTCAACTGTTTGTAGTGGTTGGATCGTATATTGTGGGTCACTTTAAGGTATACCCACGTTTATGTGTGGGAGCCTCTCAAGTTGATTTCGGACTTGATATCATGCCGATACGTTTAGGATCGGACTGTCGACTGTACCAGCCCAGGGACTCACTACGAATTGGTGTCTTTAGTTGCCATAATATTTAGGTACTTACACAAGGTGACAGTGAAGGGAAGTCTCACTGTACCTGGAACAAACATTGGTCAAAATCACTCGGTCTCCTTGGATGGTAAATCCACAATTACTGTGTGGAAGCTTGAACAAAGGTGAAAGTCCGTTAAGCAGGTCGCCATTGTAACTGTTCCACCATATCCTAGCCCCTTTTTGACTTGATCACGCGATGATGGATTTCATCACCAACTAGTACAATCATCGAGAGAAGTTTTTTTTGCTTGGTTGATTCCTATATTTTATTAGCGTATGTTGTTTCTTTTTGTTAGTTGGCCCTAGATTTTCAGTGTTTTATGTTATTCTCCATAATTGAGCCTGTAGATGATAAAGGTCTTCGTCGATCACGTAGGACACAAGGGCTGCCTCCGGAAGGCTATCAACCCTTACCTCCTAACCCTCTAGAAGACAACTACCATAGAGAGGTAGAAAATCAATCTGATGTTGGAAGTGTAATTGCTCCTCCGTTAGATAACTCAGAAGATTCTTTGGTTATAGTTGACAATCCCACTACATATGTGTCATTAACCCCTCTAGAACCACTTTTAGTTCATTTAGACTCCCTTGGGAACATCATAGATGAAGAGGTCCCATGATTACCAGAGAGGATTTTTACCGAAACATATATGGGATCCACAGAACCAATCTTTGGTGATGAGTATAGGACTCATGTTCTTCCTAGCACCATAGTAGATACCAATCCCACACATGCTCGTTCTATATGGAGGAATTCATCAGGACACGATCTCTATGAACATTTAGAATCCTTTTGACAACCCTTTCATCCTCATGACCCTCCTAGTGAAATAGCACCATCCGGTCAAACCATGAATCACCCAGTCGATTAGATTATTAACCCTATTGTTACACTATCACAAGTCCATCCTAATGCTAGACTCATCACCTCTACTCATATCCAAAGCACTTCAATCTCTACCCCCATTTCTACAAGATTTTACTCTGCAGCTCCACATGTTCCACACGATCCTGCTGTGACATCTTCTCACCCGAGAATGCAAACCCATGCTGGCCAAACACAACCAGCTGGAGGGAAACCACCATCTAACAAACCTTTCCCTCTTGGAGGACTACCTTTCCATGGTGGGGATACCCCTCTCAGGGGATAGCCCCCTTTTCATGCCCTTCCTGGAGGGCAACCTCCGTTTGCCAGTCATTCCTCAGTTGTTAATACATCGCTGGCAAGGGGCAACCTTCATTTGCTAGAAACACTTCAAATCATGGGGAGTATCTTCAAGAGGCACTTTAATTCCACCTCAAGTTGGGGGGAACTCATTTCATAATCCACTAGGAGGGGTATCAAATCATGTTCCTCCCAGAACATCTTATGGACAATCTTATCTGGGCGGCATCCCAAACACCACCTGGAGTTCTCCAGGACCACAGTCTTATCCTCCTCATGGGTTTAATGTGTATCCGCCTCCAGGATCTACTCCTTACCATTATCAAGGGAAAAATGTTTATCCTCCTCATGGGAAAGCAAATCACCCGACCTATAATGCTTAGAACCCACCGAGTTATGCAAATGTTTCTCATCCACCACCGAATCTTGTTTATCCAGGCCAAAAACAACCGTATGTAGGAGGACCTACTGGTTACAACTATCCACCTAACCCAGTTTATGGTCGTATTGGTGTTCCTATGCCACACCAGTATCATCCGCAAATTAATTGAAAACTACCTCTCTTTGCGACTCTAGATCTCCTAGACTTGTCTTGGTTAACTAATGATCCTATTTTTCATTCACCGGTTTGGCCAATCATTCCAGCTAAACTTCCTTCTGATATTCTGAAATTTGATGAAAAATCTGGCGAAGATCCAAACAACCATGTGATGACTTTCCATTTGTGGTGTTCATCAAACTCCCTCATGGATGATTCTGTACGTTTGCGTCTTTTCCAACGAACACTTACAGACTCAGCGACAAAGTGGTATATTGAACTACCGCATGCTTCTTTTCATGATTTCAATTCCCTCTCCATGTCTTTCCTCACGCACTTTAAAATGCCTATTCTCTATGAGACGGGTAATGAACTCTTCACCTCCCTTCGTCAAACTAACTTCGTGCATATCTCTGACCATATTCATGAGTGGAGGCGATGACGAAGGATGATCAAGGCAATCATTCCTGACATATTATTGGTGGAATGGTTTACTAAATCACTTTTACCCCCAATCGCTCACGATGTCGCTATGGGTGGTGCAGTCATAAAGGAACAAGCCATTGCTCGGGCTCAGTACTTAATTTGGTTTATTCACAATCTAGAACTTTGTATGATTTTCTTCCGAATGTTTCTCGAGCTAATATCGATCCATATAAGTCGTCATCCTCATCTCATGTGGATGGTGTTATCGGTTCCATCAAAACTCAATCTACTTACCAATTGCTCACACTCTCCTCTACCTCCCCGCAAACTCAGATCTCTAAGGTGAATGCAGTTCAATATGCCCCTTCACAACAATCTGGAGGTAAGAAGAAGACAAAGAATAAATAAAAAAATAACAATGAACAACCAAAAAATCAAACACCTGCTACCGAAAATAAAACACAACGGAAACTAAAATTCCCATGTATCATTTGTGGTGATGATCACTACACTCGATATTTTCCACTTTGCAATGAAGTGGCCAAAAGTTTCCAAGGAAAGTCACAACCTGTTGTGCTTACTCAGCCTTTTCCATAGCAGCAATCCATGGTTGCTGAAACCCCCTCTCCTGGGGGTAGTTCTAGCCATCCTAATGATGAGGCCTCGTCGAGTGCACATATTTATATGTTTAATGGGATTAATTTGACCACTCACTCTAAGACATACGACACACCAGGTAACCCTGACAAAGGGAAATACATTAACGGTACCGGTACTTTACCGGCTCCATCATCGTCCTCTATTAGTCTTCCATCAGTTAATCCCCTATCTGGACCACTTCAGATTGAGAAACCCACGTTTGACTCTATCTTACGCCGTCCTAATAGCACTATCCGCAAATCTACCTTTAATCCTAGTTCACATGCCACCCAGAACTACAACATTGTTGAAGATTTGGCTTAAGCACCATGTGTTATGTTTGTGTTAGAAGTTCTAAAACACTGCCCTAGTCAACCTACAATTCTCTTGGCTGTTATTGGCATTGTTGATCCTGAGTCATCCAACCATATCATGTTTAACTTAGACAATTATGCGTCTCGACTCTCTCACAAACTTGCTTTTCAAGTTGATGTTGTTGTTCACAATCAATAAATACATCGAACTATTCTGGATGAGGGAGCCTCAACTTGTGTCATGTCTTTAGCGTGTTGGAAAGGTTTAAAATCACCCGCACTTAACAAATCCCCAATGATGTTACGCGCCTTCGATGGGCGAGGTTTTCATCCCCATGGGATTTTACAGTCCCTACCCATCCAATTGGGTGGAAAAATTGTTATTGTTGATGTCGAGGTGGTCGATGCTCCCCTCGATTACAACTTGTTACTTGGAAGAAGTTGGTTTTATGCTATGAATGTCATTTCCTCGCCAGTTTTTCGATGTGTCCAATTTCCTCATCAAGGCAAAATTTTCACTGTTGATCAATTGAATTTCTGCATGACCAATGCTCTTGCTCCTGCTACAAACAATATTCCTTTCTTGGGAGACTACAAGATCACGTATGAAAGAATTAGCGTTGGCTTAGTAAAATATTCTAGCCTCATGGGTACCTTCCCTACACCACTTCCACCAACTACACATCATATTGCCACTGTCAATATGATTTTGAGTGCATCTTATCAATCTTTGGAATCATCTGATCCTTGGATTGTACCTCATCCGTTGGAATTCGATGCACTAGGTGACACTGTACCACTTAGTCCAGCCGAACCATCATACGTTTCTATCCAATCCGCTTCTCCCTCGTCGGATGATCGACATCTATTGGCACCTGACATTTCCTCGATGCAATCATGGTTGAGTTCCTTGTCGTCTGCGATCGTCTACATTTCCCCATTTTTTCCTTTTGATGAATCTATTCCATAAATGCTTCACATTGACAAGTTACCTTGGAATAATAACCATCACCGATCCTCTTTTCTTCCCCCTCGTGAAGAAATTCCGGAAGATATACACTCTATCTCCCCTCCTAATGTTGATTTTCCACCATCTCCCATGATTTCAACTTCTGATGATTTGGATCTGGTAGTGGACATGGTGATTTCTTCGATAGAGTTATTGGAGCCTGATCTCCTTACTCCTATCGCGACCCTTGACATGTGTTCCTTCCTGAGTGATTATCTTCCATCCAAAGAAGTTCTCCTAGAATCCATGACCTTTTTTTGTCCCTTGACATGGTATCCTTCCAGAGCGTTATTCTCTTGGAAGCCATGATCAAGCAGAGTCTACAATCATAGTTTCTCTTCTCTGTGGCAAGCTCGTTAAAAAATGAAATAGAGGCCCTGAGCATAGTTCTTTTCCTATGTCGAGCTCATTAAAAAATGAAAAAATCACCTCTATTGAACCTTATTTTCATCCACCCTTCTCCTTTTTCTCATCTAGTAGAGAAATTGGCGACAACCTCAAAGTCGGTGAATGAATTGAAGCTTGGGGGGAATGTCTCTAGCCTTTGATGATAATTCTGGAGTTAATCCACTAGATTTCAAGCTGGGGACATACCAAGCTTAGTATTTTTTCTTTCTCACACTTGTAGATACATGAGAATGCATCATGGTAAACTTTTATCTCTTTTTCGTACCTATATGGATACACGAAAAAGGAACCCCCTAGAGTCTCCTTTAAGCTCTTTTCAAACTCTCTAAACATGAAATGATTGTCGAGTGATCTTTCTTCCTTTCCCACTCGTTAAAAGGTTTGAAAGGGCATCTTTTGAGTGATAATTTATCTCTTTTTAGGCCTCGTGAGACTAACATTATGAAAAAGGACAACATTGGAGTCATCTTTAAGTTCTTTTCAAACTCTCTAAACATGAAAAGATTGTCAAGTGACCTTGTTCTCTTCACGCTTATTAAAATATTTGAAGAAAACATTTGTTGAGCGATAGTTTATCTCTTTTTTGGTCTCATCAGACTACTTTATGAAAAAGGAACTGAGAGAGTTATCTTTTAAGTGTTTTTCCAAACTCTATAATCATGAAAAAGCTTCGAGTTTTCTATCTTTGAACTCATTAAACAAACATCGATAGGCCCATATGGGATCAAACCCTTACTTATTCCAGTTTTTTAAACAAAGGAAGAGGAACTTACCAAAGGTGAGTTATATTGAGCATGTGTTACCCTCCTCGAGCTCATTAAATCAAAAAGAGGTACTCATCTATCTGGACGGGGGGGGAAATTGAAAGAAGCAAGCCAAGAAATTTTTGAGAACATTACCAAGTAACTCTTAGATTCTCCCTTGAGCACAACACTTTGTATTTGCACACATATTAATCCGTTGAACCTCTGCACTGAACCAATCCTCTATGTTTCTTTTACTCCTTTGGGTCACCTGACGAAAGTCACAGTATCCATTGCATCATCGTATTTTGGTCCATGTCATGTTTCTATTGTTCTGCCTCATTGTTCAAGGGAAGTATCTACCTCAAGAGTCAACCATCACAAATATATTATCTCAATACCCATGTTAGTCCATGTTCATTTGATTTACCAATTACATCTTTGTGTTTGTTTCATGTCATTGATGGGGGATACATCAAGGCCCTCCTTCGACAAGTCTATTCCTGTCAACTTCAACACATTATCCAGGAACTAGAATTAGAAACCAATTAGTACTTTGGGACCTGCATGCCTCAATGGCAGGCCTCCTCGTGTCTGATAGTGAGTTAAAATCATCGACCTATGATTGGATGATTCCACGAATGTTCAACTCTAGCTCATCTATTCACACTCATTGGAATGTACTAAGTACCTTGGGAATCATCGACATCAATGGTGATCTCCCTCATGCTTGTTAACGGTTCACCTCATTGACCGGTAATCAAGTGGTTTCTGCCATGTTCGACATCAAAACATCTATTCACATGGTTGGATTCATACTACATCAGGATCGGTAAAGAAGACCCTCGGTTGAGTGATCACTCTGATATGTACTTTGCCCAAGTTGCGACAAAGTTTCTCTTGAACGATGACACATATACGCTCACATAGATCCACTTTGTATTGGTCGTGGCTATGTCTTGTCATCTCATAGATCCACTTTGTATTCTTCATGGCTACGATCAGTTCAGGTCATGGGGGTATAGATTCACAGTGTATTTTCAGTGGCTATACCTTTTATCAATATAATTATGGATCCACAATGCATTTGTGGCAGCCATGCCTTGAACGTCTCTATCACTCAAGCATAGGTATGCCTACCTTGGGTTTGAAGCATGTCTTAATATTTTTTTGATGGTTGTGTGCAGCTTCTTTCAACTTCTCCGAGCTCGCACCCTTGCTTGAAAGTCTGCAAAATATTTCAGTTATCAGTTCTCGTCTTCTAACTTCATACTTTGGGGGGCAATCTGTTACACCTCAAAATTACTCACTTCGCAAGTGTCGCAAGTGTCGTCATTTCAAGTGTCGCAAGTGTCGCATCTTGACTGCAAGTGCATAAGTGTTGCTAACATCATACTGCCAAAGATATCTCAAATCCTCAAAGTACCCCAAAGATATATCAAGTAGTTGGGCCTCTCCAAACCTATTTAAACAGGCCTTCTCATGGTTAAAAGGGAGAATAAAGTATTGTGAAGCATCCAACCTATGATCTCATGAAGAAGGTGTCTTTCAGAACATCAAAATTCAATGTGTGGACTGTTTGAGAAAGGGTTTGGATGAGGAAGTCTTGATGAAGATTCTACACTCACATCTATGGCTATAAGCATTCTTCGTTATTGTTCTCTTTAATATAATATGCTTGGCCTGTTTCTTTCAAATGTGTGTTTGATCTCACATGAATTTGTCTCTAATAGATAGGTCTATTTCAAACTAATCTCACTAGAGTAGGAAGCTGGTTGTATCTTTATTTGTCTATAGGTCTTATCGAGGAGCGTAAGATTGGAGCTCAACTCGGACCATGCAGGGAGAAACATCGATAAAAGGGTACTTCTTTTCTCCTTCCTCCTCACACATTTGTTTATCTAGACCTAAAAGGAATTCAGTGTCCACAATAAGCATCTTTTGTCCTAAGAGTTAAGAGTTTATCTCTCAAGAGGAGATCTACCTATCCGCAAGGAGATTTTCCTTCAACACCACTCAACACTAGAAGAAGGTGAAGCCACAGGGAAAGAAAACAAAGGAGACTCAGGGGATGGAGGAGAAGATGCTACAGGGGTTAGTGATGAAGACGATTCAGGCATTCCCATGCACATGGCCATGGACGAGGGAGGTACACCTGTCAAAGAGGAAGTGCTTGGCAATGACGTCGATGAAAAAACAACCATGCATGAGGCCATGGAAGAGAGTGGTACATTGGCCAAAGCCGGAAGTGAGGGGGGTTACACGAGAGATGCCATGCATGAGCACACGGAGTTAGGGGGTGGGGTAATCATAGAAGAGGAAGTTGTGGATCCGATGACCTTTGCCACCTCACAGTTCACGTGGTCATGCTTCAGGCCAACTACATGACTAGCACATGTGTCGTCATGTCATTTTAGCCAAATGTTTGACCTTCTTTTTCCTCATGGAGGCCAGGACCATGCTTGATATGTTGTTTATTTGTTCAAGATTTTATGTTTAAGTTTTATCATTTCTAAGGCTAGTAGCTTAAAATATTTTCATTTACTATTACCAGTTGGTTGAATTGGTTTCCCCTTGGGGAGGTTCAGTTATTACAACTTGTGGATCTCTGGATGAATTTTGTAACTATGATTTTTTTAAGGATTTTTATACAACTCTTACTTACAAAAAAAATTAAAATAAAAAAAGATAATTTATGACATCACATGTTGGATCTATTTTAGTGAGAAAGTCCAACGACCAAATCCATCTCTCCTTTCAAACAAATGTAATGAAGCCAACCCACAATGCAATTTTAAAGTGAATTTCCTTGTACTTCATCATCCTTAAAAAAAAATCATTGTTATGTTTTTATTAGAAAATTCATTTCGGATTTCATTTCACAATAAAAAAAAAATCAAAAAATCATTATTTCTTATTAGAAAATGCATTTTGGATTTCATTCCACAATGATTGTAAAGTTTTTTACTAGTTTACCATTATCATTAGTACATTTATTACCAAACCCAAAAATAAAATTTGTATTTCAATATAATTTTTTCCTTTTTCCTATAAATTTAGTAAATAAAACCCTCCAATCATCAACACGTTCACTTTTGGTTTAGCAAATTATAACATGAAATTTTTAAACACATAATTAGTAAAAATCTATTGAGATAGTTGATGCAATTTTGACTTGTATTTAAAAATTTGTTTTCTTGTTTAAGACATCAAATTCATGTATTTTCTTTTGAGAGGCCATCTAAAATCTTTTTTTCTTTGTTAACACATTCGAATTCCTCTCTATTTCCTTTTTTGGAGGCTCTCTAAAATCTTCCAATTCTAGTATACATAATTATTATGTGAATTCTAACCAATAAATAGTTAAAAATAATAAATTATTATGTGAATTTGGACAAAAAATATACATAATTATTATATATTATATGAATTCTAACAAATAAATAGTTAAAAATAATAAATTATTATGTGAATTTGGACAAAAAGATATGTTATATATTATTTAATACATTTTCTAGACTTCAAAAATCTTATAAATAATTTTTATGTTCCTTAGATATCAATGATTTGATAAGTGTTGATTGCCAATCATCTACATTAGAAAATATTATAAAGAATTTTTATGTTCCTTATACATCAATGATTTGATAAGGGTGGATTTCCAATCATCTACATTAGAATTACGTACACGAGAGATACTTGGTCCTGCTCTGACTTCCCTTCTTGATTATACTGTTTCTTTGTTTCCATGCTTTCCCATTTTGTTTCTCTTGATTATAATATTTTTTTGTTTACATGTTTTCCCATTAAACTATGTATTTGTTATACTATTTCTTTGTTTACATGTTTCCCCATTAAACTATGTATTTGTTACTTTTGAAGTGTATCAATTTCTTTGAATTGTGTAATTGTTACGTTTGAACTGTATCAATTTCTTTGTTATAGATATTTTTTTATTGTTTGTTACCTATTTGATAAGGGTGTATTGCCAGTCATCTAAATTAGAGTTACGTACACTGAAGATACTTGATCCTGCTATGACTTCCCTTCTTAATTATACTATTTTTTGTTTACATGTTTTCTCATTAAACTATGTATCTGTTACTTTTGAAGTGTATCACTTTTTACAAGGCTTATCAATTGTATTTGTATGCATTTATAATTTACAATCATAAAAAAAAATAGAATTTTTAAGCTTTGGAAAATATTGTTTCAAATATATAAAATTATGTTATTTTTTTTCTCTTAGTTTGAGAATTCAAATTTCATTTGTGATTATTAATATAATTTATCTCATCTTCTTAATTATATTTTCTATTTTTACTAAAAAATTACTATGAATCATTGTTTCTAATCATTACAACTAAATATAAAATTAAAAATAACATAATCAGAAAGAAGAAACAATTAATGAAATAAGATATTAAAAACCATTAATAAAAAATACCCTTTTCATTTGATAAAAAATAATCATATATCATTCACATAAACTATGTACATGATTTAAATAACTTGTCTATTTCCTAATTTATTAATAATATAAAAAATAATACATCAATCATATAATTAATGAAAAAACCATATCTTTAAAAATGTGATAAGATTGGTAGATTTTTTTTTTTGGTTGAATTCTCATCTTTTCGCAAGTTCTTTATCCCAAACCCCCCCTAAGCCCACTGCCAACTGATCCGTATACCCGCAGTCATTGAATAATATAGACATGTCCTCTTCCAATCCAATTCTTGAACATTGTATAACATAAAAGCCTATGCATGAATCCTTTGAATAATTGCTATTGAGAATAAAGAGGTTGCTTTACTAAACATATATGTTACATTGATATGAATTAAAAAATTGTAGGTGAAAGTTTCTACAATTGGACAAAGAAAATAATAGGACATTAGCTTCAATCCACACATGAATACATTGGTTGTGGGGACAATTATATGGTAATTGTAATATCCTCAAGTATTAAATAAGGAGCCCACGTTTCCCTTTAATACATTAGATCCCAACTTTAGGATACCCAAGGGGTGGGGTTGGGGTAGCCACGAGACCCTTGGGGTAGGGGAGCCATGAAACAACCTGAATGGAATAGCTTCATCTATTCAATGTTGTTAATGGAGCCGGATGCATCGATAGATTCATTCAGGTCAGCGCCGATTTCAATGCTTTTCAAGCTTTTGCTTAAATAGAATACTTGGGTAATAAAATAGAGATAGCCCCACCCCACTTTGATAAGGTAAGGTAAGGATAAGCGCTCGATTAAGATGAAATAAACTTAAGAGGAGGTTGAGGGCTCACTTAATCATAAGATTTCCCTCGAACCGAACCTTTAGGTCGAGGCCTCTCCCCCGCCCGCCTCTTGAAAGGCCGGGGAAAGGCCTTTACCGGAATCTTCCCCGAACGCAGTCTTTCAATCCTTTCCCATATAATTTGAAGAGCATGCGCCCGCCTTGAGCGAGTAGAGTAGCCTTATCCCAAACCCCTTAATAGGCTTAATAGGCTTAATTTTATTGAACAATTTCTATTTATAGAAATTTGTACTTGATTTTATTAAGATATTTAACTTTAATTATTTAAATTTGTGCAAGAGTTTGACTTATCAATTTTTTTTTTTTATGGCCAGATGTAAGAAACGAAAAAATTAATTTAATAAATGCACGAAACATATGAAACAACCAGGTTTAAAATGGTTGAATATGACTCCATGAGTGGGGAATATGTTGGAGTTAACTCAGAGCTGGATTTGACAACTGTCAAAACTTGAGTTCTGTCACTAGTGGCCCCTAAAAAGCAGGGATTTTTAAAGCTGTGAATTTTCAAGGAGGGAAATGAATTCAAGAAAGTTCTAGGAAAAAAGAAAAATGATATATATATCATATGTGGGAGGAATGAAGTTGCTTAGTATGTTGAGAATGAATGGGTTATTTGTTGGGTGAGCACATATAGTGTTAGGAAAATAATTTTGAATTGTACATAGGTACATTGGCTAAGGAGTGGAGCTTAGTTCACCCTTATGGAGTAATAGTCGGGCTTGGGGGTGATCAGTACAAGTGACATTGGTTGTTATGCGTCTATTGTTGAGTGGAACATGGATGTTCCATTTGTTTCTGGCATTGTTTGAGAGAGATTTGTATATTCTTTATCATTTAGTGAATTTTAAATTGCATTGTAATTATTTTTAATACCAAATTGTTAGTACAATAGGTTATTGTAATTCATCTAGGATCTATGTATTATGCATATATGTATTGATAGTTTTGATACAAATTTCAAGTCTCTACATTGCAAGGTAAATGGTAGAAATAGAGATAAACAAGATTAGAGTGAATATTGTACAATAAGAGATAACTCACTTGATGAATGGTACTTCATACAAACGAATTGATTCTTTGTAAAGAAATTGAAGTTTATAAAAAAATAAAACTCAATAAATACTTTATCAAAATGGAAAGTACTCAGTAGTCACTTGTTGTATGAATATAAATATATTTTGGAACAATAACATTTTTATTCCCTTGAATAAAAAAAGAGGATGTGTACAAGATTTGGACGACAGTGATAATGCAAGGAGGGAGGAGTTGAAATGACAATGACAATGACAATGATAATGCAACAACGGAAAAAAAATTATCATTTTATTGGAGTTGAATGTAAATGGGCATACAATTGTAAGACTTAGTTAGGCATGGGTACCCCAAGTTTGAAATTTCACCAATAAAGTCTAGATGTAGACCTAAGTGATAGGGGGAGCATGTAGGATTAGTCGACACACTAACTTTGAGGGAGGTTTGGCTGTATTAGGTCATGGGAAACCCTAATTCGATTTTAAAGGGGGGATGTTAGGCTAAACCTTAATCGATGAAGGAGTCAAAGTTGTCAGGTCAACAATGGTGGTTCCAGGCACATCGTTTTAGTAGGTCATGGTTTTGGAGCCTATGGATTACATGCAATGAAATCCTTTAAAATACTAGTGATACTCCATTGTAATGAGTAAAGAGTTGAGTGGTGAAGGATCACTTGGATGGGGCCAAGAGGTTGGTTAGCTTGATCAGTTTTGGTAAAGGGTAATAGTAGATCAATTGTTGGTTGGTTTTTCCAAGATAAATTCCATATGATTTAGGTATGTATGTTGTTATTTCCTTGTTATTTTATATCTATCATTTTAATTTCCTACCAAGCTTGTGGAGCGATTCCTTCCATAAGGAGTATTTGATGGTGTTACCCTACATTAAGGGATCTTATCTCTATATTCTTGGTGTTGTTCATGGTGAATGTTTGGTATCTTTGTTGCTTAATGGTTTATCTTGGAAGTTTTATGGTTGATTCTCTCTTATATGTTTGAATTTTTAATATAGTGATATACACAATTCTTCCTTCATCGATGAACTCAATTTTTTTTTTTTTTCTATCACTGATCTCCAAATTCTCCTTCCATCACCAATCTCCAAAATTCTCTCATATGCAAACCAAAAAAAAATTCATTGACAAGCCCCGAACTTTGTCCCATCAATGAACTTCAAATTATTTCCATCAGCAAGCCCAAATATTCATCCTATTGGTGAACTTCAAAAAAATTCTTTCAGAGAACTTCATTTTTTTTTTATTAGTGAACTTCAAGAAACTTCTATTGACAAACTTGATTTTTTTTCTTCAGTAGACTCAATTTTTTTTCTTCCAACAAATTTCAAAATTCGTCTTCATCGACAAAATGAAAATTTCTTCCTTCATTGACAAATAAAAAAATTCTTCCTCCATCAACAGGTTTAAAAATTATTTCGGCAAACTGAAAAATTAATTTTCATCTTGGAAATTTACAAAATGTACTTCGCTGAAATACAAAATGATGTCCATCATCCAACTCCCAAATTTTCTTTAGAGAGATAAAAAATTATTTTTCATCACCAAACTATAAAATGATCTCCATCACCAAACTTCAAAATTTTCTTCAACAAACTAGAAAATTGTTTTTCATCACCAAACTACAAAATTCACTTTAGAAAACTACAAAATGGTCTACATCATCGAACTTCATAATTTCATTCGGTGAACTTAAAGATTTTGTTCCATTTCCAAAGTACAAAATAGTGTCATTGTGAGACTCAAATATTTTGCTTTCGGTGAGATCAAAAATTATTTTTCATTCCTGAACTAAAAAATGCACTTCTGCGATCTTAATTTTTTTTCATCGTTGAAATACAAAATACATTTGGGCGAACTACAAAATGATCTCATCAATAGACCCAAATTTTTGGCTTTTGACAAAATCAAATTTTATTTATTTTTTTCTTTTCTGATTGAATCCATGATGAATCTGGATGGTTGATTCCGACAACAAATCTCATCTCAGTTGTTTAATTTTCTAAGATTCATAGCCACCATTAAAACACGATATTTGATGTTCCATATGAAATTTAATTAAAAAATTTGTAGATCGATGCAATCAATCATCTCTTCAACACTTTTGAGTGTGAATTCCACCTAAATTTTCTTAAGTTTTTGGGGATTTCACTCCCACTTTATAAATTTCTGTAAATTCAATGCAAAGTGAAAATCTTATCCATTGAATTTGTCAAATTCATATAGGTCTTTGGCCCAAATGGGGCTGTTGTTGAAACATTGAGATATGATACCAATATGTGATGTACCCAACTCCCTTGTTGGGCACATCACTCAACCAAATTCAACATAACACATCTTTGATACCATTTTAATACGAATGCATTCATGTGGCATAACATAAACAAATCATGCAAGCATTGATAATTTATAATTCATGAATGAAAATTGTTTAAAGAGACACAACAACATTCAGATATACAAGACATGGAATAAGTTCAACATTCAATCATAACCTTAAAATTGTAAACAAATAGTGATAAAAACACTTATCCTTATAAATATTTACACAACCGACTATAGACAATGAATTTTCCACCCAGCAACGGATCTTATTGCTTCAATTCTCTCAATAGTAGGTCACCGCCATGCTGTTTTTATGATTCCCAAAGGATTATAGGATCATATGGTTGGATAATTTCCACTCTAATACCCCAATACCTAGTAAATTTAGAGTTGTGTGAATCCTACAACAATTTTGACCCCCCAACTTTCTTCCCCATTAGTATGAACAACTCAGGCAATGATATTTCCTTATCTACACCACAATCCCTTATATAATACCCATCCCCTTCAAATATCCAATATAGAACAATAAGGAATCTCTTAGCTAACATCTCCAGGAAATCTAGTTGTAATAGGAGTGCTCAAAACAACATTTAAAAGCGATCCTTTGGGTATTTTCAAAGTATAAAATCGCTTATAGGAAAGGAAATTGTATTCTTACAATAATTACCATCTTGGATAAGATATCTTGAATATAAACTATGGCTACCTACTCTTTCCCAGTGCTAAACTTTGTTTTTTCTTCACTTCCTTCTACTTTGAAATATACTCCCTATCTACTCAAATTTTTCTCTCTTCTCTCCCATTCTTTTTTGACTCTCCATTTTCCAAAATGATTGTACTCATCCCATGTTATCTCTCACTCAACCTCTTACATGCAGTCAATGATATGATTCTCATCACGAGTGTACTTATCCGATGCTATCATTACTAGTTAATTTCAATCTCTAACCCAACCCCTTACAGGCATTCAATGATTGGATTTAACATTTCAAGGGAGGATTTAGATGGTTAATGAAAAATTACTTTGGGAAAAATGACANCCCCCCCCCCCCCCTCCGCCCCCTTATAGAATCATATTCCCCATGTGACTCTAGTCCTTGTCCATCTACATCTGGTGGTGTATTTCATTTTATTATTAAAAATGTAGAATATTTACATATTACATCACTTGGCCCTTGGAAATTCATCATATATACAATTATACATTTCTAATTTAGGGATCAGAACACGAATGTTATGTGGAGGATGAAATTTGTTTTCTCTTATAATTATTTCATATTCCCACATTAAATATAAATTTCAACATAGTGTAACACTAATGATCTATATAAGTTGTTAACTTATCACAACCAAAAATATTTAAAAAACTTTCTCTCCAATATTTTCAATCACAAAAATAAAATGATAAAACAAAACAATTAATTCGTTACCATTTTTTCTTCTTCGAGTCGAATAGACAAAAGATGATATCAATGGCCAATCATCGCAATCCATCATTATCATCATATTTATATCTTATACACTATTGATGTATACCAATATTAATATATATTTCTACAATTATTTATTTAACTGATAATTATCTTAGATTACAAATTTGTTTATGGATATTAATAAACATAATACCATAAATATTTATATATTATTAATATTTTGATACAACATATATGATATAATATTAAAATTTAATAGCTTATTTCATGGAGAGAAAACAAATGAATCTTGTAGCAGAGTGTGTAGGAGACGTGTAATGGAGTATGAC
>ML786519.1:864454-875324 GCA_009831015.1 Picea engelmannii | reverse complement strand
CAGGGTATATTTTTACTATAGGTGGAACAACAGTAAGTTGGATTTCGAAACTGCAAAAGGTTGTTGCACTTTCAACAACAGAGGCAAAGTATGTTGCTGCTACAGAGGCTAGTAAAGAGATGATTTGGTTACAAAGGTTTATGAAGGAATTGGGAAAGAAGCAAGAGAATAACAGGTTGTACTGTGACAGTGAGAGTGCAATTCATCTTGCAAAGAAATCAACCTTCCATTCAATGACTAAGAATATACAATTGAGGTACCACTTCATACGATTTTCCTTGGAAGATGGACATTTGAAGTTGGAAAAGATAGACACTAGCCAAAATCCTGCAGACATGTTAACAAAGGGAGTAACTAGAGAGAAACTGAGTTCCTTCTTAGTTTTAGTTGGTCTTCAAGAATGAAGATGAAGATGAGAAATTTTCCAGGTCCAAGAAGGTTCAGAGTCCAGCATATACAACAGCAGTGGAGTTGTTGAGATCAATCTCCAAGTGGGATATTGTTGGTTGTGGAGCCTGATTATCTTCCTGATTCAGAGGTCTTTTACTTTTAGTCATGTTTATACCCCATGAAGTATTTACACCCCAGAAGTATGTACACTCTTCCACGTGGGGGAGTGCAGAGGGAGGGTACCCCCTCTACGGGGTCCGGGGGGGCTATCCCCCCAGATGGGGGGTCTGGGGGCAAGCGGGCCCCTGAAGGAAAAATTGCCTTGTAAAAGTATATTGTAATTTCATTGTAAATATGGACCATTCATTATAAGGTTGCAGATCTAACGGTAGAAATTATGTTAGGGTTTTTTTCCCTAGAAGGAAACCCTCTTTTATGAGGGAAATGTATTGCAGCTATGTATGACGGTGAATATTGTATTATGAGATAGGAGACCGTGAGAGAAAGAAGAGGAAGTTACATCGGGTTTTGCTGTAGATTGTATCCCTTCATATGCTAGATAATAATAAAGGAAGGACCTGGCAATTTCTCTGGTGGACGTAGCCCACACTGGGTGAACCACGTAAATTTGTGTCTCTATTGTATTGTGTATCTTCTGTGTTTTGTTTCCGCATTTTTTTTATTTTATTGCTCCACGGTCCTGTTTTTCTAACAGTATTTAATGTCTTAAGTAGTTATTACTATGTTGAATGAATGAGTTATTATATTGTCCGTTAATTACTGTTGCGATATTGAGGGAATAAGCTGTTGGAGTTACTACATAGTCGTGACGAATAGTAGGTTGAATTTACAAGTCATAATAATGGTTCAATGTTCATCTCCCTTATCTCACACTCAGTCCTAGGCTGTAAACACATGAGTCTTATAGCCACACATTAAAGCTATCTCAGGTGAGACTGCACAACGCATTTTCTGTGCTGTGTTGCCTTCTGGTTCACCAGGAGGCCCGATAGTTTTAGAGGCTTGGTTGGAACCCTGAAAGACCTGAACCCTGGGTCAATATAAAATCAGACAATATAGAATAATAGTAACCAACAAATGGTTATGTTGCCATTGGTAGGAACAAGAGAGGATTGAGTAGAGGAGATAAGTCAAATATCTGTCGGAGGTGGATCAAGAAATGGTTAGGGAAGATACCAATGAGCCATTAGAAGGGAATGTTGAGACCGTGGAACCCCACAAAAGAAGAGATAGAAACTTGGCTAAGAACTAAGGAGATAGATTTTGCACAAAAAGACAATAGAAACCCTAGAGTAAAACCCCACAAATATCTTGAGAAATACGTGTTTACTGATTTACACGAAGTCTTTTTCTATGATTTTCCACACTTATTTTAGGAGTGGATACTAAGGTTGAAGGATGACCATGCAGCTAACTAGATTCAACAGCGAGATTGGACCCCAGTATAGATTGAGCAGTTACAACAAGTGAACAATAAGTTCACCCGCGCAGTCGATTTTTGGCTGGACAGTGTTGTGGTGGGTTTTATAACAGAGTTTGCAGTAGACACAGTGAAGTCGTACATCGCAGCGAAGCAAGAGTTTCTACGGGGACCTAGAAGAAGGTGCATTCAATCCCTGTATACTTCTATTAAGATATTGTTATATAACAAAGGTGTAATTACAATGGAATCAGACAACTAAACTCCCCTGCGTGCATGGGGGAAGGGGGGAAGCACTAATGGAAAGAGGAGAAATGGAAGGAGGAAAGGATAAGGGAAAGAAGGAGGAAACCTTGGACCCAATCATGATGGATGATGACTAGATCAAGAAGATCACGACGATAGCTGGAAATACGCGTAGCGGAGCACCCTACCAATACAAGGTGAATACTAAGAAGAGAGCTATAACCACGAGGGAAGGATTGGTGAGTGATGAGGAAGAGGTAGAGGATCTTCGGGTTGTGGAGAAGATTGAGGAAATCCTATGCGTAACATATGAGAGGAATATGAGAGGTCCAAGAATGGGAAGATAAGGTAGCCATCCTATCCATATTAATGTCAATGTGGAACCCATAAACCCATGTGCAACTAATACACCAAAGAGAACACCACCGTTTAGACAACCAAAGTTTAGAAGCAGTCAGACAGCAGGAAGTACATCTACACAAGGAACAACAACTGGAGGAGCCAATTCAGGCAGCACTAGTCAAGTATCTGCACCATGCGGAGTTAGTAGTTCAATGTTCAGAATGACAGGACACGATCCTACCATTAGGTTACCCGAATTTTGAGGAGAAGCAACAAAAGACCCTGAGAAACATTTGTTCATTTATGCAAAGATCTGGGAAGAAAAACATATCACTGATGAAGATATCAAACTGGCGCAACTAGCCATTACACTAAGAGACCATGCACTAGACTGGTACATGAGTTTAGACACAAACAGTGCCCCTGGGATGACAAGGACACTGGCAGACATTAAGAAGTTACTGATAAATGAGTTCCAGAAGCCGAGATCAGAGGATCAGTACATGAATGAGATGATCGAAATAAGAGAGAAACCATAAGAGTTTGTATGGGAGATCGATCAGAGATTCAAGCGAATGAAGGGAAAGTTGAAGTATCTCATGAATGAGATGCAACATAGACACTTATTTGTCAATTCACTATTACCACATTTAAAATATCCTTTGCGACAACAAAAGTTCCAAACACAGGCAGAAGCTCTGCAGGCAACCTTACAGCTAGAAGAAAATCAATATTAACAGACAAACCCAACTATCGAAGAGATGAAGGAGGATTTAAAGAACTTAACGTTTCAGCTGAACAAGAATAAGAACAAGGACAAATGAGAATCCATTTGGTGTGCCACATGCAGGATGAAAGGACACCACAAGAACAAATGTCCAACATTCGCACATTATATGGTAGAAGGAATGAAAAATCCACTACCAACAGGAGGATTGTGGTGCAAAATATGCAAGAAATCGGGTCACGGCCCTTATCACTACACGATGATGCAGAAATAACAGATAGTCCCAAAAAGCTCATATTGCACCTTTTGCAAGTCAATGGGCCACGATGACAAAGACTGCAGAACTATGGAATTGATGCGAGAAAGGACATCTGATGCATATAGAGTGCAGGCCGAAATGATGATTGGGCAAGCAACGCCAAACTTTAATCAAGTTCCAGCTCCATACAACACTACGCAACAACAGTATAATACTGCACAACAACCATACAATAACGCGCAACCACAATACAAAATGACACAACCTCAATATAATACCGCGCAGTACAATCAGGCACCTCAGTAAAACGTGCCGAGAGGAGATTGAGCAGGCTACAGAGGTGGAGGATGAGCCTGAGGTGGTTTCAGATGAGGTAGAGGACTAGTGATATGTCACAATTGCCAACATCCGAGAAATTATGCAAGGGAATGCCTACTTCCACTAGCCACTTGTATGTATTGTCACGCATTGGACCATGATACAGAGGAATGCCCGACATTGCTAGTAAAGATCCAGGAAAAGAGGAATCAGAACAACCAAAATGTTCAGTGGATTTTCGCTGAAGCAAGGGACGAAGGATGGAACATCAATATAGTTACTCGTGGAGGAGATAAAACAGGCGACGACGTTGTTCAACAAGACCCAACACAAAATCGGTGGGTCAAGAAGAACACCGAACCAAGGAGACAGTTCAACGTACAGAATGAGAAAGCAATAATTAAGGAAGCCAGACAAGAATTTCAGAAGGAAGACATACCTTCGACTTCAACTGCACAACAAAACAAGGAAATACCAGAGTACGAGATGCCTCCATTACTGGATCATACCAATGAAATGAAACCCAAGGGACAAGTAAGTATAATCAAAGGCTTTTTGCAATCATGTGTAAAAGCATTAAATGATCCATCATCTGTGAAAATCTTGCAAAAAATATTAGAAAAATGTAGTATGGAGACGGAAGAAAAACTAGAACCAAAAACTGTCAATCACCTACATACAAGGAGAAGAACCAGTAGGGAATTCGGACTGAATGCCAACATCGAAGATTTCAACATGGGAGACATCATACTGGATCTAGGATTTGAAGTTAATGTACTACCAAAGAAGACATGGCAATGCATGGGAGAGCCAACATTAGGATATTCACCTGTTCAATTAAAACTGGAAAACCAACACAGAGTCCTTCCAATCGAAAGACTGAAAGAAGTAAAAGTAGACCTAAATGGAGTGTGCAATAAAGCAGATTTTGAAGTTATTGAAATAGTGCACGACACAACACCTTACCCAACGTTGCTTGGTCTGGATTGGGAGTTTGAAAACTAGGCCATAATGAACTTGAAGACCAGGAAAATGACATTTAGTCAGGACAATACAAGGTCATCGCGCCATTAGACCCATCAGAAGGGGAGAGGTTTGTAGAACCTACTTGCCTGGATGTAGAGGAAATCGGCCAGTTGTATAGAACAACTCCGCGCGATGAGGATTACATAAACCCAACTGCAGACAGGATACTCAGTTGGCGAAGCATTACCTCATGTGCAATAGACTCAGATACCAGTTTGGAAAACTGGCAACAAAGGCTACATGAGGTTTCCACGCACATATGTGCAAGAATAGACCACACAGTAAGATGGGTAGGAAAAGAAACCAGGGAACCACCCAGTTTCCACGGAATAAATGATTTGGAAACATTCTTGACACAGAACGAAGATGCAGTGTTAGAGAATCATATACTGTTAGCACTTGATTTATCACTCAAGGCCACCCCGCAAGATGGTGGGGTGCGCACAAAGAGACAATCACGGATTGGTACCAATGTAAGTGGTTACTGCGCATAAGGTTTGGCGCAGAAAATCAAAACAATAGACAACAGAAATATGGTGGAAAATGGGCACCAGTGGAACACATGGAGAAGTTTACAACGATGTGGAAATTGACACCTCGAGAAGAATAGCCTCATTATTTCATACACACCCTAGAAGGCATACCAACGAACTGGTATACAGACTAGGAATTGCACAAGGGAACTACGACCTGGATGACATTACAACAGAATTTTACAGTCACTTTATCATTCGATCATGAGAACCCCAACATAGATGTCACCCTTAAACGGATAAGAGGAGTGATATTTATCAAAGAACCAGAAGTTGAACTGATCACAGAAGAACAACAACGAAACAAATAGACAGTCAAGGAATTTTTGTCTTGTTACCATGTACAAGAGGAAGCACTAGATGAAGACGATCTGCACGACATTCCGATTGAAGAAGTAGAAGCTGAAGGAGAAAGAGAAGTGGAAAGTCCACCTATAGAATCATAAGTTATTGTCGCGCCAATCAAAGTAAAGAAAGTCAATATTGGGATAGCTAAGCATCCCAAAATGGAAAGCATTAGAGACTACTAGGATGAGAAAATAGTGGAAATCATAATAGAGTTACTACGCGAGTACAATGACCTGTTTCCCACAACATTTACAGAAATGAAGGGCATAGTCGGAGAGCTAGGAGAAATGAATATACCACTCAGACCAGAAGCGAGACCGATCAGACAACGACCGTACAGAATGAACCCAATATATAAGCAGAAAGTCAAAGCTGAGATTGAGATTATGCTTGTTGGCCCTTGGTTCTGGAAGTAAGAGAAGATTAAGGAAGAAAAGATGAAATACGAACTGCACGGACGACACAGTGACTGATACTTGGTCAAAGTGAGCAAAAGAGAAGAAAAGACGGAGCAGAGTAAGAGAAATCAAGCCGTTGGATGAGGAGATGAAGGAAGACAAATCAACAAGGAAGACGGACTGTGGACAACTCGACAAGCGAAAAAAGCCACCGGTAGATGCTTTGGAGCACCTCGTAGGAAGGAAGGAAATACAGGTTGGCGAAGCCCTGAAAACATGGGTCAAGTTGACCTAGGGTTTTAGACACCTAGGGTTTTGGTATCTAGGGTTTTAGACACCTAGGCTTTGGCCTAGGGTTGTCATTGGGCTATTGTAATGTATAAATAAAGGTCAAGAGGACCTGGGATGGGGTTGTTGTTGGTTTGAGTATGTGATGATGAGTGATTGTTGTTGTTTATGAGAGAAAAGTATTGTGTGGAGAGGGAAGTTTGTGTTGTATGATGTTCAGCTGGGTGTGAAGATCAACCCTGCAGCTGGGTGTGCAGGGAGGGGAGGAAGAGAGAAGATCTGCTAGCTAAGAGCGCAGATAGGACTGTATGCGTTCACCTAATATATTATAAAGCATAGTTCTGTGGATGTATCCCTAGGGAGAGGGTGAACCACGTACATCTTGTTGTTGTGTGTGATTGATGTTGTGTTCTTTTTCTCTATGATATACTGTTATTGCATTAGTATGTTAGATCTAATCTATAACTGTGAGAAGTAGGTTTATGTTTGGAAAGAATAATTTGATCTCATTGTGTGATTTCCTTGATTCCACTTGCATTTCCTCTAGTTGTAGACACCTGTGTCTTGCAACCCCCTATAGCTACTTCGGGTGAGACTGCATATACTTTGCAAGTATTGCTGAAAGGGCCAGTAGTTAGGGCTTGTTGGTGCGCTATCAGAGCTGAACCCTGGTTCTGCCCCTGTGCCAACAAATGGTTCCGTTGCTGGGACCGAGATCTTCTTGAGGGAATGTCAAGGTGGTTTCCATCGAAGACAAAGATTCATAAGTGGATAGAAGAATAGGAAAAAGATTTCACAAAAGCTCAGAATAAGAACCCTAATATTAGCACATAATACTGGTTGGGAAGGTATATATTTAGTGATATACACAAGATTTTCTTTGGAGGAATTCATAAGGAACTATAGGAGTGGCTAACCAGATTAGCAGGCACCCAGTTTGAGATCAGATCTAGACCGCCTATGGTTTGAACGTCGGCGCTGATCAAGAAGGTCAAAAGAGTTGATAACGTCGTGTCAAGAGTAGTAGATCACTGGTTTGATAGTACCATTAGAGTGTATATCACAGAGTTTTCCATTGATAGGGTAGAATCATATAGCCAAGCAAAGAGATATTTCTTTAAAGAACCTAGATGAAAATTTTTACACTTCTTGAAGTTGAAAATCAAGATGCTATTACATGAGAAGAACATATTGAAGATATAGTAGTGGGTCAGACTGAAAAGGCTAATGTTTAAGAATTAAGACAACGAAATCGACATAGAGATCGGACACACACGCAATGGGAGGACCTTTAGAGAAGTTCCTATGGTGAACTTGTTTGAACAGAGTCACGAACCAACACAATAAGAAGGGTTCTACAGTGGATAATAAGAAGAGTTGTTGAACGAGGAATATTCAAGGTCTGCTAGGGTAGAAGAAGAGAAGACTGAAGAACCTCACCGAGAAGAGTCATAAACTTCAAGGACTGCACAGACTGTTGAAGTAAGTGCTATTACACCCCCTGTTGTTTCAACAACATTAAGTAACCAGAGTAACCTAAGTTATCAAAACACTCAGAGCACTGGTACAAGTGGTTCAGCGCACACTCAATCAGGAAACCTAGAAAGATATATGGCAGATGAGATGAGATTACCCACCTTTAAAGGAGATGGATCCGAAGATCCTGATCAACACTGGTTTCTATGTGTTTGTACTTTGTACTTTTCAATAAAAATTACATATGTTTGTACTTTTCAATATTCATATTTAATTAACATAATATCAAATCCAAACAAATGATTAAACTTTGAAATTCTTACATTTCATTTCCAAAACTATATTAATAGAGACTTTTGACAAATTTTCTTCCAAGCACATAGAAGTCATTGGATTAATGATTTTATAAATTAATAGGTGTTGAAATTTCTCCTAAAAGGTACTACGTTGCATGAAAAGAAAAAAGTGAAATATGATTCATAATGAGTTGCATGTGCCATATTGCATGAAAAGAAAAAATGAATTAGATAATTGATTCATAATGAGTTGCATGGCACTTTGTGTAGTGCCATATATATATATGTGTGTGGGGAATTAGTTTGGATTATTAAATGACAATTTATTAGTTTTAATATTTATGGGTTATATAATATTTTAATATTTATGGGTTATGTTGTTCTTGAGTTTGTATTTTAAGGCTCTAAAATACACCGTCAAGGAATCCCAGGGAAAGCTAAGGATAAAAAGGACCATTATATGAAAAGGGTTATCGCTGGTTCCTTAACTATCTTTGTCTAGCTTCCCAATTTTCTTGTATATTAATGTTTATTTCAATTATTGCCCATGAACGTTCTAACTCAACCCGGTTATTTGTTGTTTGTAGGATGGTGTTAAATAAATTCAAAGTAATGATCGTTTGATCCGATAGTCCAGGTTCGATATTAGGTTGCCTTGTATCTGGGACAGTCATGAGGGATAAAGATTGAAAGGATAAATTCTTGTATTTTCTTTTAAGGGTTTGTTATTTCTGCTTCAAAACATGTAAAAAGAACTCCAAAAATATTGAATTAATAGCATGATGAAACTAAAGTCCGTTTCTGGTATCTGAGTTAAATTTTGAAAAGGGGATATGCATGAAACAAAGAGAAAACATAAAGTTGTCGAACAGGGTGAGGCATCAATTAAGGAGGAATCTCACTTTGTTGTCAGGAGAAGAAAATAGTCAAGAAAAACTGTTAATGAAGCATATGATGTTGAAATCTAAAACATTTGCAGGTCTTGTATATGTTGATAGACGATACAGAGGAAAGACTGTAAACGATTAAATTGCAAGAATAATTAATTACCACAGTAGAGGTTGTACTAAATTGCAGTATTCATCGAAGAGATATATCAAAAATATGAAACAACAGAGAAACACATAACTCAAACTTGACCAAATCTGGAATCTTCAATCTGTATTTGTATTAATTCAAAAATATCTTCAAATTCTTCTTTACAATGCACCCATAAAAATCCATAGATCAGTATCCTGAAATTATATTTGTACCATATCACTGATGATTGTTGGTTGGTGATCTCCTAACTCCTAGGGGAAAACAATTACAAGAATTGCAAACCTCAACCGTTTGCATGATTATCATTTATTTTCCTATCATCTCGATAATATAAGTTTTCAAAATGATACTTCATTGTTTTATTGAAGTATCTGCTTCTTTTGACCCGATACATTCAATACATTTTTCAAGAAAATGTACGAAATTTTTGGGAGGCTCTGGAAGATCCTTTGCTTCAAATAAATATAATTTTCTCTGAGTTTCTGGAAGCCGATCTTCAATCCCCTTACCAGTAAACTTAATTGATTGCAATTTTAATTTTGTCTTCACTAGCCACTTGTCTATTAGGGTAACATCCATTTCCTTTAACTGTGAAATTTCCATTTTAAATTCGTTCAAACCCTCTTTCAAATTCAACTGGTGTCTTACAATGTTTATCTGTCCTAATTGCCGAGTGCAATTCTCTCTTCCAATACCTAATGATTCCTTGTCCAATAAATCAAAGATTCTTTCACAATCATCTTTGATTTCTTTGACTATTTTCTTATTTTCTGCTATGTTGTTTTCCCATACCTTCATCATGATATCACCTCTAATCTGCTCTGTGATAGAAAGATTTGGAATTTTCGATACTTCTTCATTTTTAGAACATACAATTGCCTTTCGGAAAGTGGCCCTTGCTGCTTTAGCTTCTTTTTCTTTAAAAATAATATTATCAAGAGCATTGCTTGCTTCCTGAAAATAATTATGAATAATCTCTAGTTGGGAGATTACTTTCTGTTGCTCGGCTTCTACCTTCACATGTATTTCCAGTGATTGGTCATGAAAAAATTTCAGATCTATAACCTGGCTTTTTATTGAATTGAATTTAGCCTATAGTTGTCTTACCAATTCTTTTTGCCGAATAATCTGTATTTGTCTAGTCTGAATCTTCTTTCTCTTCTTGTCTAGACTTGACTTAAGCGATTGAATTTATTGCTTGTCACCAGCTCTGGCCTGCTCTAGACCTTTATTTATTTCTTCTTTGATATTTTTCTTGGTATCTTTTAGTTGATTTTTCAACTGGGTTATCCTGTGGTTACTCTGTTCCAACCTTGATCTCATATTGCCAACAGTGAATAGATTTGTTGTTTCCAGTGCTCCCATGGAGCCTGCCACCTCTGTAGCGAAATCTCCCTCTTCCAAGTTTTTCCCATCCACCAACACCCTGTGTTTCTTTACCATACCACCTTCTCGCATATACGTCTCCTTCTTTAATATAACCTTCCCCTTTTTACTGAAAAAGTAATCAGAGGGAGGTATTTCTTCTCTGGAGATAGGGTCGAGGTCACTAGCATATATGACTCCTACCTGAGGGAACCCAAAAGTAGACTGTGAAGGGGTCAAGGAAGTGATGGGATTACCCAACTCTATGGATTTTATTTCCCTTGTTGTCTTGGGGGTATCAATATGAATAGTAGATGATGAAAGGGGGTTAGATTGACTGGACTTGGGAGGTGTCTCAGACCTTCTTTCTGCTTCT
>ML786519.1:848767-859198 GCA_009831015.1 Picea engelmannii | reverse complement strand
TTTTTTTAATGGAGCATTAAAGGGGAACCTAGGGACAAGTGAGGTAGGGGGACTTCTATTTTTCTTTGATTTAGTCATGGGATTTATTCCATGTGTAGTCTAGGAATAGGTAACAATAATATGGCTGAAGTCTAGGAAGTTTCAATACTGATAAGAATAGCAGTGGACATGGGCATTAGTGAGCTGCAAATTTTTTGAGACTCTAGGTTGGTTGGTTGAATGGGAATGTTAGATCCACAATATCAATTTATCCCATCTTATCACCCAAATGAGAGATAAAGTAGGTGGGTTTTATTCTTCATGCGAAATCATATCTTTCATGAGCTAAACGTATTACTTTCCAAGTTGTCTAATAAGTTGGTGGTTAAAAGGGTGTTCTTGATCTAATTGAGATTAAAAATAAGGTTTCATCTTTTAATCTACCTCAGAGACATCTATTGGTCTAGATATTTTTTGGAGGGTATGCTTTCGGATATGAGACACATTGACGGCTTGAGATATTTTTGGATTCTAGTATTCTGACCCAATGAAAAATATTATACAGTTACGCTCTATTTCATGTGGTTGTTGGCTCTTTTTGTTTTTTGAAAACTTTGGTTTATGATGTATATGATGTTTTGGTGATGGTTATATAAATCCCAAAATTATGAACAATTCCAAATTTGATCTTTTTGGCTAAGAATTTAAGAAAGGTCTAAGTAGTTATGTGTCCTTGAACACTTACAAAATTAATATCACCATTTCTTTCTTGAATTAAGGATATTGTTGTTGTTTTTTAGAATTATCTATATATCTATATATATATATATATATATATACAAAGAAAGAGAGAGAGAGTCACAACTTACATAGCCCAGTGGGCTAGCTTGAGTGCTTTGATTTCATGGAAGGAGTCTCTATTTCAATCCCATTGGTTGGTTGCCTCTACTATGTGCCTCACTAATGTCCTTACTAGGTTAGGTGTCACAATTAGTGCCAACATGTTTACACTAGGTACCATCTACTAAATACAAGGAAGAGTCGAGGGTTTCCCCACAACATTATCCTTGGATATATGTGTTTGTGTGCGCACGTGCATGTGTGTGTGCATGTGTGTGTGCATGTGTGCATGCATGTGTGTGTATTACAAAGAAAAAAATCCAATGATTTCTATTCAATTCAAATAAGCACCAAAGTGCATACAATATAGACTGAAGCTTCGAGGTTCAAAAACTGTATGAATACAAAACATCATAAAGACAAGAAAATGACACCATATCCAACCTCAAGTGCCACCAAGGATCTAGAAAAAGGGTCAAAATGGACTGTCCCATAGTTCAGTAAACAAAATATGACACCATGATCCAAAAGGATTAAGTTTGAAGAAAATAACAGTCCCACACTAGGGAGGAAAACAAAATTCCCATGTAGTGGAAGACAAATTATCACTCTTAGGGAGGGAAGAGAAAACTTCCAATGTAGGGGAAGACTACAAATCCGGAAATGACTTGTAGCCAACACATGGGTGGCTAGAGGGACCACCATATTAAACTACCATGTTTGAAAAAGGGTCAAGCTAAACTCTCTATCCTCCACTTCAAGGATTTTAACTAGGTTGTAGTTGGGAAAATGATCTTAAGAAAAAGATTAACCCCCAACTGAGAGCCATCATCAGCTAGGGTTTGAGCCGCCAAGAGATGACCCAAAAAGTTGAAACAACTAATCAAAATTGCCTCAATTAGAGAGAAATTTGATCTAGGCTACAATTGATTGCTCCATCTAACCTCAATCCATTTCCTTGGCATCCCTTAACTAGTGACTCTTCCCATCGAATAGAAAAAATAGATATTGTGCCATAAATTCCATATGAAGTCGATCTCCCACACATAATATACAGAATGCATGGAATCACATGAGGTATCATCAAACCAAATACCATCTTCAATTTTGTCACAATTTTGAGAAAATTCTAGATCCAAGAAATTTGCCAACAAGGTCACCTTTTCATTGCTTTGGTCAAAGACTCCTTGTCATTTCTTGCCCTATCTTACCCTCACCATTGCTCTAAATTAAGTTTCCAAGTTGCATATTACAACCAGAGAAAAACCCTTGAAAATTAGATATCCATGGTTGTTGAAAGTCATAATTGGACCAAATCTGATCCAAAATTACATGAATTCAAGCGATCTTGATATTAATTTCAAGGTTATTCTTTACAGATCAAAACTAGGAACATGCTCACTATAGATCCACTCAATATTATTGACAAATCCACTTGCAAATGGGTAGATCTACTTGTCCTATGAATAGTTCTAAGCTATTGCTTAGCCTTATATCATATCCACTTGCCAATGAATAGATCTACTCAACCTATGTTCATAAATGCTTGTACAAATCTCGGTTTTGGGTGGATATGTGTGCATGTGTGTGTCTAAAGTTGGGTCCAACAACGAGGAGAATAAAATTTTATATTATTAGGCAAGGTTCAACTCTTGAGAAAAAATTTCCTAGAACAATATAATTGAAGCACACATATGTAGATCAAAATCCAGTGTGACAAAGTACTAATAAACCTTAAATTATGTAAGGATTCCCATATATATATATATATAACATGTTCCTCCCACCTCACTAATAAACCCTAAAATGTGTAATAACAAAACAAATTTATCTCCAAATTTTTCATCTATAATAAATTCTCATTTAATAATCCAAACTAATTGTATATATATAACCCATAAAATATTATATAGCCCATAAATATTAAAACTAATAAATTGTCATTTAATAATCCAAACTAATTCTATATATATATATATATATATATATATATATATATATAATCAATTATCTAATTCATTTTTTCTTTTCATGCAACGTAGTACCTTTTAGGACAAATTTCAACACCTATTAATTTATAAAATCATTAATCCAATGACTTCTATTTGTCAAAAGTCACAAAGATCCTTTGGTCCTCCAAAAGTCACAAAGAGCTTCACATGTTGGCATGGATGTGCATGTTAAAATAAATAAATAACACAGTTTTTTTTATAAGTATATAATTTGTTGTTTGCCAGCTTTAAGTTTTGACTTGAGTTCTGCTTTATCTCATGCATGACTTTGTTTCTATATTCCCAGGCCCCCCTGTTCCCTGAATGCCATGAAACAATATCAATATAATTATATAATTTGATATTAATTTTTAATTAAAAATAAGTCCATGTCTTGGAGTAGATATGATATTTTAATGAAAATAAGAACTAAGCCAGCTTAAATTGATAGTAATGCATTATTCTTCACTTAAGGTTTATCCCAAACTAAATTATGCATTTTTAAAGTAACTTTAAGAAACTCATTTGCCATATCCTTCAAATATAATTTGTTAAGACATAGACCACATTTTGTTCAGAGTCCCTATCTTGTTCAAAACAATGACATTATTGAATTTGCAGCCAATGCAAGCTGGACCATTCAGTGCCAGGATAGCCTTCAGATTAAATTTTGCAGATTTTAAAGCATCTCAGTGTGGTGTAAAGAATCCTATCAATAACACATATAATTATATGTCACAGCCATTGCAGAGAAGCTCCTAGTGGGTTGTGTTTTATAATTGTTTTCTGCTGTTAGTGTAAAAGTGGGCAGTGACTCAATGAGCTTGTCCCCACAGATAAAATAAAAAAGTGGGTTGTGTTTAGAATTCTTTTTGTTGTTAATGTAAAGGTAGGCACTGACTCAATGAGCCTGTCCCCACAGAGAAAATATCCCAGTAGCCAACTTTTTAAACATATTTTTTAATGAAAATTCTGTTCATGTTAATATATTGTGCTAAAACTTTATTATTTTAATATATTATGCTAAAAAATTATTATTTATTGATTTTGGTGTTATTTTAAAAATTAGGCCACTTGTATTTTGTTAATGGAATTTGGGTTGCAGAAAATATGCACACTTCATGTTACTTTAATGTTCAAGATATTGAATAAAATAGAAATACTGTTAATACAATCTAAAAATTGCAAAATATATTAATATAGCTTTGGAATCACACTTCATGTTATTTTATTGTTCAAGATATTGAATAAAATAGAAATACTGTTAAGCAAAATATATTAATTGTCTTACAAAATATATTAATTGCAAAATATATTAATATAGCTTTGGAAATGAAATGTAAGAATTTCAAAGTTGAATCATTTGTTTGGATTTGATATTATGTTAATTAAATATGAATATTGAAAAGTACAAACATATTTAAGTTTTATTTTGAGGGGGGGCAAAGTATAAAGTTTGTTTGACAAGTATGAAAGTTGTAAATTATAATTAATAATTTAGATTTAAGTATGATGTTTATAAAAAACTGTTAAATAATAATTTAAAATAATTAAATATATTAATAATATTATATTTATTTTAAATTTTTATATTAATATTAAAAATGATTTATTTTTTAAAATTAAAATTGTATTTTCAATATGGCTTACTCAACCAAATGACACCTCAAGAAAAGTGAAATATAAATATCCTTATTTCACATCTAGGCTGAAAAAATCTAATAAATGAAAGTATATTCTTTCCACAATCAATAAAAAAAATTTAAAAAAAATTTACATTTAAATCAGTTTTATATATATTTTTCATATTTAAACTTTGGAAAACATACTTGGGTAGCCTTCTTTCCATATCATATTTGTGATATGTAATCCATAGATTCACTCATCTTTGTATATCCCATTGGGATGATCAACATTGTGCATAAATCATTACATGCTTCGATACAATTCTGCAACACCATGGTAGATGCATGGTACTTGATGGTATGCCCAACAAAAGTACATGGAAGAGAATTGTACTTTTTTTTTCCACGAGACAAAATGCGCTTTATATTCATAAGGATATAAAAATATACATACAATCTTCGCGAAAGACAAATACAATAGGAGATATTGTTCTTATGGATCAATTCAGTCCTTTCTATCAAAACTACCTATTCCTTTTCTCTACTATGATCGGCTTCCAGATCAAAAGGATGTGCAGAAAATAAAACAGAAAATGGCAGAATTCAAAGATTGATCATGATGGCTGGTCCTTCATTGCCATCCTCCCACTTTGAAAAACGAATTTGGCCAGGAGGCATATACAAAGCTTTTTTAGATAGGGAATCCGCCTCGCTATTTTCCTCTCTGTAGATGTGAGAGAAAGAGAGATTCCTTATAAAGAATGTGGCTTCTTGAGTTCTTTCTTTCCAGCACTCTAGGGCTGCCACATAGAAATCAGCTTGACCATTAAGCCAATCAATAATAATTTTGGAGTCTCCAAGAAGTAAAAGCTCGTCGGTGTGCAAGCGACATGCCAGAATGAGAGATGCCCACGCTCCCAAAAGTTTTGCCTTCATATTAGTTCCTTGTCCGCAATTTAGAGTCCAGCGGATGCATGTGTGAGAGTTTAAAACGATTTTTCCACCCGCCCCACAAAGAGAGCCTCCTTGTTGTGTCGCGCCATCGAACCAGGCAACTGCTCTGTCAAGTGGAATTGCTAGTTTGTGTCTGAGGGATGGCGGGTCCTTAGTTTTGTTTCCTGAAGTGGCCGCCTCAACAAGAATGAAATTTACCACTCTTTGAATCGATGGAAGTCTATCTTCAAAAAGCATTGTATTTCTGGCCTTCCAGACATGCCAGCAGAGATAGACTGGAAGCAAAGAGTGGTTCTTGTTATCACCAATCCAATTGTGAAAACAGAGAGGCACACTGGAACCTGTCCAGGGCGTGATAAGATTTAGCGCCAAAGATATTTGATGCCATACCGAGCGGGTGAAAGAACACTGCAAGAAAATGTGGGAAATTGATTCACTGTACTGTTTGCACAGGGTGCAGCGATTTGGGCCCTCCCAGCCACGGACTTGCAGATTCTCCCAAACCAAAAGTTTATTTTCAATCAGAAGCCAACTGAAGAGTTTAAGCTTCAAGGGACAGTCCCCCTTCCATATCTTCTAGCGCTAGCTTGCATTGATTGATGTCCAGAATTTTGCAGCCAATGCCTGATACACAGTTTTTGCAGTAAGAAAGCTGGATCTATCCCCTCCCGTCCAAATAAGGGCGTCCGACCTCTCTTGTAGGCGAATGCCTGCATCCGTTAACTACTGGGTGAAGCTGTCCCATTCAGCTTTTAACACAGAATCAAGCTGAAGGTCTGTGCCATTAAGCCAATGATCACCTAACTGTCCCCCACTGGGCGAAATGATGAATTGATGCAAGAAATATAAACTCTTGATGTGTATATGCGCCAGAAGTGGAGGAGAAAGCAGGGAATTTCTGCCCAAACCTAGAATACTGTCTCTGTCGACTTCAATCATGTAACCATTGCATGGTTTCCACGCAATCGGTAGCGATTTAGAGAGGTGTTTCCAGGTTTGTGAGCCTCTAGTAGGTCGCTCCGAGGCGGATCTGATCCAGATGTGAACAGGAAGGTGTGGGAAATACTTAGCTTTATCACCTTACTCCAAAGGCCGGGTTTCATTAAAATTCGCCAAAAGGTGTTTGCCGAGATCGCCCTATAAAAGAAAGGCAGATTTCTAAGACCCCAACCTCCCATCAATTTGGGTTTAGAGATTACCTCCCATCTGCAGAGGTGAAATCCTTTGCTCTTCTTGCTGCCAATCCAAAGGAAGGTAACAAATATGAGAATTTAACAAATGGAATTAGTATGGATGTTTCTAGTGATGCAAAAATAAAATGCTAATTATTATGTGAAAATTGTTTAACATCAATTGATCAATAAAGAAAAATAAAAAGTTAAAGGTAGAATGATGTGTGTTTTGCTAAATAATAATAGAAGCTCATAATAAGTGATATCTAAACAAAGAATGCCAATTAACTTGGCACTTGAAAGGAGTAAAAGATGAAGAATCAATCCAACAAGCACCTCAGGAAGTGGAGATGGAAAATATGGATTAGCGGAACAATCCCCCTCCCCCTCCCATAGCGGGCATGCCTTTATTTAAATCCAGGTTCTATTATGTTCTACAAAGTTATTTTGATTTTATGTCAATGTAAAAGGGTATATACTAGTAAGTCTCAATGTTATTCCTCTAAAAAAAATAAAACAATGTTCTTTGCACTAAAAATTATGGAATTTTGGATACTTTTTCATAATTTGGCTCCGGGAAAGCTCCATCCTTTTGCATTAATATTATAAACAATATGGTTGCAACACCTTTTTTAATACAAAATTCATTATTTCAATCAAAAAATAAATCATGTAACATATTTTAGTTTTCAATATTTCAAATAAACATTTCAATATTTAGATGAAAATTGTGGAACATGTTTTAGTGTTCATTATTTCAAGTAAACATTTCACGAGTGAAACATTTTCCAAACATCAATTACTAAATACATGTTTAAGTATATTTTATCAAACAATTATTTCTTTGTATTTTAGTTTACAATAATGTACATTCTAGAAAAAACTATTCTGCTAAAATATTCAATATAATGAGCAATTTTACAGATAAATTAATATCTAACTTGGGCTTCATTATGTTAGCAATGTTACATATATACAAATTGATTTAAGTACAACCATGTATATTTGGCCTAGAGCTTCATGTGCATTTGGAAGTCTTATCTTCTGCGTTGACTTCTCCCAACCACACCAATCCTTGTAACATAACATTGTGGCATGCAACCCATGTCAAAATACCTAAGTGTTAGCATCGTTCATGGCTTCTTATCATTATTGAAGGGTGGGCTTGAAGGGTAATGCCCCACACCTACAAAACCTATACATTTTCAAATGCATCAAGAATTTCAGTTGTGTGTGTCAATATCTAAAGTGTGCATGCAAATTACAGTGCTCTACAAGCTCACACATATAACACTCTACATGTGCATGACCCAATAGGTTCTACACACACTTCGAGAAGGTCATACACACACTTTATAGGTTGTACACACACTCAACATGTCATGCACACATTCAAAATATGTGCACCTACATCCAGGAATGTCAATCATCACCATGGTCACCAAAATAGCACACACCTATGTCCAAGAAGTCGAATATTCACCTCATCAACAGCTATAAAGCCAAATCACATCCAAAAATAAATGATAATCAAATGACCATCTTGTAGCAATGTGGAAACTCTTAGCATACTAGTTTGGTAATTGAAACTCTAACAACATTTTTTCTTAGCATACCAATTTGGAAACTAAAACTATAACAATACTTTTGTAATACCTGCATGCCAACTCCCATCACCATCCTACATAGAAATTAGGTGTCCTCAACACCTTAGCAACAAGGGCCCTTAGGATCTTAGTTGATGAACATTTGGAGGAGAAAATTCTTCTTCTCAAGGTTTTCAAAGATAATGGTTACAAGGAACAACAAGTTATGAAGGCCTTCCAAAATGTATGCAAAGAACACCACAATAAAGACCGATTTCAAGACATCTTCAAGGCATTTCTACCCTACATTCATGGGACTAGTAACAATATTGCTAAGGTTATTACGAAGAACAATATTGGGGAAAATTTTAAACCCTTAATAACAATAAGAAAATCCATAAAGTATGATAAAAATCTCATTGATTTGACACAACAAGAATGTGTTTACATGATTTCACGTTCATGTGGAAAGACCTATATTGGTGAAACTAGTCATTCTATTTAAATCAAAATCCACAAAAACATAGCTAACATAAATCACAATTGAGTCCATATCTTAGCATTGTTTGATCACTCAAGACCAAACACCAAATTTGCATTGAATATACCAAGGTCTTAGTCAATATTGAACGCTACAAAAAAAAAAAAAAAAATTTGGAGAAGCTATTGATATTGAAAAACATCCCAATGGATTCCAACATTCCAACATACATGTAAGTCTTAAGGGAGTTGGCTCTGTGGTGATCTCCCTACAGTCATGCGACCTTCCGCATAAAACCCTAGGCGTGGGGGCTACAGGGCCTCGTGGTGTTTTTTTTTCGGTGGTTTCTATTTAGTGCAGGTACATATTTTCCGGTCCCCTTGTCATATTCCCCTTCCTCATCCTTTCGGGCACGTGTCAGATCTGTCCTTCCTGGAAAAAATATTGTTTTCGATCCTCCCATCACCATGGGAAAATGGACGATGTGGAGCTCGTAGATTACAATCCCTCTCCCATGCGCATGGGAGCCTTTTCTTCCTAGTCATATTTTGATCGTAGGATTTCAGTTTCTTTCCACTCTCTTGTTTCCTCACATGTTGTGGCACATTCAGGGGTTTTCTCTTGTTTGAGCACTAAATGCCCCTTGTCTCCTCTTTCTCTGTGCAAGGATTTCAGGCCTTTCCCTTTTCCCCCTGATCCATCTTCTCCCCTGCCTTCATCTTCTTTTTTTTTCCACCGTTCTAGGCTCCCCCTCTCCACCTATTTCTTCCCCTAAACCTTCTCGTCCCTTGAGGTCTATGTCTCCTCCAGTATGGGATTTCCAGTGGTCTCAAGGATCTACCAGGTCTTCTCATAAGTGTATAGAAGAGAAGAAAGGCACATTACAAAAGGTTGTGGGTAAAGACATTCTGGTGATAGAATTCCTTTAGTATGAAAACAAGACCTTGGTTGGTAGATTCACTGGAAAATCTCATGGGGACCAGAAATTACATGCTTGGATAGAAGTACATTAGCTCCCTTTTTTAGGATATATCCTGTTAGCCCATATGTTGGTTCGAGGTTGGATAGTGTTTGTCCTTCAGGAGGAATTACATTGCAATTTACTCCTGGATAAGGCATGGAATTGGGGTCCCTCTAGACTCAGCCTCAAACTTTGGATGGTGGATTCCGATCCTGCTAAAGAACCCATCTCTATTCTTCGGGTCTGGGCCATATTTCAAGGGTTGCCTTTGGATTTATGGAATCTGGATGCCCTTCATGCTATAGGAATCAAGATGGGGGTTTTCGTTGGTTTGGAACCTAATTGGTCCTCCAAGAAGGACAAAAGATGGGCTTGGATCTAGATAGAGGTGGACGTCCATAGAGGATTTGTTGGGTCCGTTGAGATCATTCTTGAGGAGAAGGTTTGGAACCATAAAGTGGATTATTGGTGCATTCCCTTTTGCTTCCATGGTTTCCACGAGATAGGACACATCTAGGCTAAGTGCACTCAACTGATGTCAAATATCCAAACTCACAAAAATACTTGGAGGAGGAAATCCATGTTTGGCCACGAGACTCGGGTAGAGGCTATGGAGGTTGAATTTCATAGTGAAAAGGTGTAGATAGAACCAAAAGAGGTTTCTCTGTCCAGTCAGGCAATTGGATACCTCATACAAAAAAAAACACAAGGTATGATTGATTTTGTTCATGTTCCTATTGAATTTTATGGCCCCAAAATCCATGGTTTATCATTGATCCTTGATGAAAAACCTTCTCCCTCTCACTCTTCTCTGACCCCCTCTATTCCCTAGGAGATATCCT
>ML786519.1:817386-848613 GCA_009831015.1 Picea engelmannii | reverse complement strand
CCCCCCCACAAACCCACCTGCACTAGACCCAGAGTCTGTTGGTCCTTTTTTTCCTCCCCTTTCCTCCTCAGAGGCTTCTAGGGAGGGATCCCCTATTAGAAAAATAGGGTGTTCTCATTTAAACATAGACAATATAGCAATATTTTCACCCAACCATAGGCACAAAGGCCACCCCCGAGCACCTTAACCTTGACAGATAGAATAATTCCTGAAGCAGACCAATAACCGACCAAGGTAGTGCACCTTTCTCCAAGGCTATTGCACCAAGAAAGAATAACCAAAGACCAAGTAAAAATTCCAAACCAGAACCAAGAGACCAAGTCACCACTATTGTAGCTACAACTTTCCTTCAGTCATGCGCACTTATTTTCCTTATGCAATTGTGAGTGAGCGAGTGACAAATGAGCTCTAGCACCCTCTATTTATACTTATCTATCTCACTTGACTAGGCCAAATTCTCCTTTTGGAGGCTAATAACTCAATATTAAATATTCTCTTGAGTTGATTAGTCTTCTAGGGTTATTATCCAATGTTTTAGGGTTTCTCCTGCTTCTCAGAATATTCTAGTCTTGTCAAAGGTTACACGTGGAGGTTAATACCTTCCGCAACTACCATAATATCAACATTCCCCCTAATCTAAGGAGGTATTAAAGGAAATGGTCTTGAGCACAAACAGACCATTCAACTGGTAGCATCATCATAGCCACATAGGCTATCTCATGATCAAAGCACGAGCACCATCATCACTATCCAACTATATAGTCTCCATGGAAATCAAAACAATTCCATCCAATAGAACACAAATTTGTTTATTCATAGTAGTATACAACTACTATCTAGTGGTACACAACCATTCTCATTATGATGCAGGAGCATCTCTCCACATTAGTCAGCCAGCCAGCCAGCCACGTCAGTGCGTGCATTCAAGGCTGAAGAGAGGCGCAGCCCTTGTTTTCAAATTTGAATTTGATGTAATTAAATGTTGTAGGTTGTTGAGCCGTGAGGCCGTGCTTTGCACAGGCGTACAGTAGATAGACCTTTAATGCTTGAAGGCTGAGATCTAGATCTAGATTGTGGACTAGACAACCCATTCAATGCCATTGAATAGGGTGGGTGAGGTTGGAGGGAAGCGCTCTAAGAGCCCCCTCATGTAAAATATCTTTCATTGTATCTCATTTTGGGAAAGTCGAGAGAGCAGAAGAGCAAGAGCCGAGACTCTGTTAAAGTCTGAGCTCGAGAACACCCTTGTAAAAATATGCATTTGTCATTTATATAAAACATAGCAGTTTTTCCTGCAAGTATTTCTGTGTTGAATGAATGTCTGTGTGTGTTCATTTTATGCTGTAGATGTATGTTAGTGTGTTTGTAGGAGTGTGTTTGATTTCAGGCTGTTAAAAGTTCTTTGAGGCTTCACACCAGGAGGGTGTGATAGAACACTGCGGGTTCTGATAGCCAGTGCGTTGAAGCACTTCTGAACTCTGCGGAGTCAGACAAAGACGTGTCAAGCGAGGCACAAAAGCTGAAATCATCAACTCGAGGAAGACCTTGGAGGTTGTTGAATACCTCAGAAGGCAAGGATGTGTAGGCGAGACACCGTTGTAGACAGAAGCTCTGTTGAGTTCTGTAAAGCTCTGTCAGGTGGGAATTGAGCCAGTGCAAAGAGTGCACAAAGGAAGAACTCTGATGTGAGTTCATTAGAAGCAAGAATCACTGAGGATTCTTGATACTCTACCAGGAGGGAATTGAGTAAGTTCCAAAGCGCACAGAAGAAACTCTTTGAATTCAGAGATAGAAGAAGAATCCACTAAAGGATCTTCGCAGGGTTGTTGAACACCCTAAGCACTCAACAAGAGGTTGCTTGAGTGAAGGATAGCTAGGAGGGCATCCAAATTTTCCATCTGCAGGAGAGGGAAGAAGGATTTATTTCCTTATAGATTTGAGTCTCAGAGAAGCTTAGAAGGAGTAGCACTTTGTGTGCAAAGACTTTGCTGGAGCGCAGAAGTTGCAGAATCCTTCAAGGATTAAGGAGAAAAGCTCAGGAGGAGTAGCATTTTTGTATGCGCAGGCGAGAACTCAAAGTCGTGGAGCTCGCAGAGAAAAGGAGTGAAGATCGAGGCCTTTGGAAACTTGGAATTCTTCCAAGTGCAGGAAGAAAGCACCAAAGCTCAGGAGGAGTACAGTTGCCGTCGAATCCAGTCAGGAGATCTGGACCGTTGAAGGTTTCCACGTCGAGGAGGTAGTGCAGGAGGAGTGCACAGGAAGACAAGGTATGAGCCGTCAGATCTTGGTTTAAATACCTGTCAGCCATTGGATCTGGTAGGAGTTGCGAAGGGGTTAAGTCTTCACAAGAAGAGGAAAAAGTCCTGAAGAAGTATTGTATCAGTATATCAACATTCGGGAGTTCGGGAGTCCGAAGGACGAAAGTCCGGGCACTCGACATCAGAAGTCCCAAAAAGGCAAGATCAGATCTGAGCCGTCCATCTGAGGAGGACAGGTGGTGAAGAAGTCTGAGTGCAGACTTCGCGAACTCGGAAGTTCACAAGGTGAGAGCCCAAAGGTTGGGTGCTCCAAGTTGTAAATTTGCGAAATCACGAGGAGCAAGGATAGTCATTGGATCCAGGTCGAGGGAGGACTGTTGGATTAGAGCCTCATCGCACATCACGTGTTCGTGAAGGGCCGGAAGCTGGGCACGAGAGACACGTGGCAGAACCAGAAGGTGGGCCCGGTGATAGACAGGCAGACACGTGTCGCCTAATGAAAGGAGTCAACACCCCGTTGACCTCTCGCGTCTCAGGGATTCGTGAGATAAGGGAATGAGAGTTCAACTGATGCAGGAGCATCTCTCTATGTTAGTCAACCAGTCAGCCAGCCACGTCATCGTGCGTGCATTCAAGGATGAAGAGGGGCGCAACCTTCATCTTCATCTTTGAATTTGAATGTAATTAATGTTGTAGGCTGTTGAGCCATGGAGTCATGCCTTTGTGCAGGCATTTGAGTAGGTAGGCCTTTAATGTTTGTAAGGCTGAGATCTAGATCCAGATGGTTGACTAGACATCCCATTCAATGTAATTGAATAGGGTAGGTAGGTTGGAGGGAAGAGCTCTAAGAGCCCCCTCATGTAAAAGATCAATTTGGATCTCATTTTGAAAAAAAAAAAAAAAAGAATGAGAGTAGAATGAGAAGAGAGTCTGCGAGTAGAGAGCAGAAGAGAAGGAGCCGAGACCTTGTTACAGGCCGTGCTCAGGAACACCTTGTATAAACAGGCATTTTCCATTTAATATATAAACAACAGTTTTTCCTGCACACTTTTGTGTTGAATGAATGCTTGTGAGTGTTCTTTATATGCTGTGAATGTAGGTTATATTTATGCATTTGTAGGAGTTGTTTTGGCTTCAAGCTTGAGAGGTATTTGAGGCTTCACACCAGGAGGTTGTGACAGAATGTTGTGGGTTATGATAGCTGTGCACAGAGTATGCATTTCTAAACTATGCAGAGTCAGACAGAGGCATGCCAGGTGGGCACAGAAGTTGAAATCAACAACTCAGGAGAAAGACCTATGAGGTTGCTGAATACATCAGGAGGCAAGGCTGTGTGGGAGGAACACAGTTGTAGACAAAAACTCTCTGAGGAGTTTTGTAAATCTCTGCCAAGTGGGCATTGAGCCAAGGCAAGGAGTGCATAGCGGAAGAACTCTGCTAGGAGTTCTGTATAACTCTGCCAGGAGGGCATTGAGACAGTGTGTAGACAGGCACAAGAAGAGAACTCGGTTGAGTTATATATTTTGGAGGAAGAATCCACTAAGGGATCTTCATAGGGTTGTTGAATACCCTAAAAGTCTCAGCAAGAGGTTGCTTGAGCAGAAGGATAGCCAAGAGGGCATTACATTCTCCAGCAGGAGGAAAAAAGGACAAGTTTTCCTTGGAGGTCGAAGCTACAGGAAAGCTCAGGGCGGATAGCACCCTTGTGTACATGTAAATACTCTGAAGAGGTGCATGAGTTGAAGAATCCTTTGAGGATTCGAGATTAGAAGCTCAGGAAGAACAACGTCATTAAGAACGCAGGCGAGAACTCACGATCGTGGAGTTCGCAGAAACGGAGCAAAGGTCGAGGCCTTTGAGAACTTTAAATTCTCCCAAATCGGGGAAGAAAGCGCTAAAGCTCGAGAGGAGCACAGTCGTCGTCGAATCTAGTCAGAAGATCTGGACCATTGAAGTTTTCCTACGTCCAACAAGGAGTAGGAGAAGCGCTAGGGCAGATAAGGTTTGAACCGTCAGATCTTAGCCGAAGAATCCCGCCAGCCATCCGATCTGATAGAGAAGCAAGGAGGTTACAGTTGTTACCGGAGTTTCAAGATCAGGTGATTATGAGCCGTTGGATCCTCACCTAGTTACCCGTCAGCCGTAGGATCTGACAGGAGTTGCACGGGGTTTAAACCCTCGCAAGCAGAGTAAAAATCCCGAAAGGTGTCGGGATATCGAGGTGTCGGAGTTCGAGATATCAGAAGTCTTGGTGACAGGAGATCGGGAATCTCCATGGTGAAAACCCCAGAACTGATTTGAGCCATCCATCAGTTGGGACACGTGGTGGAGATCGGGAGCCATCGGCATCCCGGAAGTTTAGAGACCAAGAGTTCGAGAATTTACAAGTCCCGAATCAGTGAAAGAATCGCAACTGTTGATCTAAAGAAGGACGTGTGTCGCGTGATCATCCAATTCGGAGATCCAGACATCGGGACTCACATAGGTGAGTGCTTTTGATTTCACATCTGACGAAGTCCCGATATTTGATCTAGATCGTCCATCATAGGAGGATGCGTGGAAACAATCGAGACCTTCGGGAAAATTCCCGAAAGGGGAGAGTCCATCGACATATTGGGATTCGGTGGATCGTGAATCCTAAGGACACGAACCACGCGCATTTTGGAATTGCGAAGTATGAAATCCCAATAAGGTGGAGAGCTCCATCAGGGGGAGGCCAGCTGTCATCATATTGGAAAATTGGGATTCGAGAGATCGGAAGCCCTGAGGGAAAACACATTTCGGCATTGGAAACCCCTAAGTCCCGAGGGAGATCAGGGGTCGTTGATATAGTAGACGATCACGACCGTTGATCGTGTTTAAAGTGGAAAGGGGTTTTTAGTTAAAGAATATCGGGATTCTAAGGATCGGGGATCCTGAGGACGAGAGGTCCAATACCTTTCGACATCCGAAACCCCGAAATCTCGAAAGGAGGTAGGATTGCGGTCATATAAAGGGAGGTCATATAGACCCAAAAGTCTAGCCCAGGGGACTAGTGGGAGTTGAAGCATCTCGGGATATCAGAGATTGGGGAATCGAGGAGGAAAAGGTATGCGACATCGGGGATTTTGAAACCCCAAAACCCAAAATTCCATTTTTCTGTCGTGAAGAGAACAACGATTGGCCTAAAGGCTGTAAGGGGCAGAAAAGCCCTGTGGGTTAATTTTATTAAAGATTCCAAGGAGGGATCAAAGAGCCGCTTTGGCTCGAAGGTGGAATTAGAATGATCCTTAAGACTGGGAGGTCAGCGCAGAGGCCTTTGCTGAGGCAGAGGGTGCGTCTGCGTCAGGTTTGGTATCAGAGCCTGATTCTTGCTTGTACATTTTAGGCAAGGGAAGCCAGAGAAGGAGAGCACTCTGATACACACATCAATTGTGGTATCAGAGTGAGAACTCTGTTTGTATATTTCAAGCAGAGGGAGAAGGCAAAAGAAGATAGGGTTGTTGAAGACTCTATGGTGATTGTTCGCAGGTAGGAAACAATCGAGAAGACAGTCAGCAGGACTGTAGGAAGAGGCTGAAGCACTTAGGTTTGCAGGAGTGAGCAGCAGATTTTCTAGGAGGGCGGACAGGGACAACAACATGGCTACTGAAGGCCATAGGTATGATAAAAGGAAAATCCCAGAACTGATGAGCACAACCGAAAGGGGAAAAGAACTTGTTGACATCAGGGCAAGAATGGAAGAGCTTGAACTGCGGATGTAGAAGAATACCAAGCCGAGATGGGTATATGAATGGCCCATGAAGAAGCCGAAGATAAATTGGCTAGTCAAGGATTTGATGGCTAGAAGACAGCATAAGTTGTTAAGAGGATGGTTGAGGCATACTGAAAACCTCAATGGACCTGAGGAGATGGTTCAGATATGTGAACCAGAGACTAGGAAAATTCTCGGTGAAGAGAATGAAATGGGATCAGCGGGAGATCTCAAGAACTGCCAGGAGGGTAGAGAGGAAATTCCAAATTTTCAGGTGGGCAAGGAGTTGAGATCAACTGAATATCTCATGAACTGTCGGGAGGACAGCCAAGGAATTCACATTGCCAGCTGGGCAATGAAATGAGGTCGTTGCGGGATCTCGGAGACTGCCAGGAGGGCAGTGGAAGCATCTCAAATTGCCAGGAGGGCAGAGATAAGAATACGAGACTATGTGAAAGTCTCATGGACTCGGAGGTGAGTTCAATTCAGCAAGGGGTGTTGATGAAGATGGGATCATTTGATCTCATAGTCTGCCAGGGAAGCAACAAGGAAATCCCATATTGCCAGGTGGGCAGGGATGAACATATGAGACTATCTGAGAGTCTCATAAACTCAGAGGTGAGTTTGGATCAGCAGGTGCAGCTAACAAAAGAGGAAGATCAGAGAAATCTTATGATGATTGGGGGAATCGAAATATTCCTACCATTTGCCCGAGAGGAGGCAGAAATCTATGTTGCAGTTGATAAGGCAACAACAACAAAAGAAGGACAGCCAGCTGAGACTGTCAAAGAAGAATTGGAGCAGACTTTGGAAGCTGCCCAAGAAGAAGAAGAAGAAGATGAGGCAACCTGGGAGTTTGCAGAAGAAGAAGAGGAAGAGGAAGACAACATTAGATTGGTTGATCTGTATGAACAAATTGAAGCCCTGGAGAGAAGGGTGAAGGTGTAGAGCATGCACATCTAATAGGTGAGGTTGGAAGCAGATGAAGAAGAAGGCATGGGAGATCACAGTGATCTGCCCATTTGCAGAAAAATTTTGCAGCTAAGGAGACTGCATGAACAGGGCCAGCCATTGCAATAGTTGGATGAGGTGATAGAAGACATCAGAAGGCTGATGGTAGAGTCAACAGAGACTGTCAGCATGGAGAATTTGGGCAGCAAGGCAGCAGCAATAGCAGGGAAATGGAGCGGATGAACAGCTCCAGAGGATGATTTGGGATCCAGGAGGATTTCAACAGCTGAGATGGGAAGCTCATGAGCAGGAGCTCATGAATTTTGCAGATGAGGAGTATGATGCAGGAGCATCTCTCCACGTCATCCAACCATGTCAGTGCATGTGCATTCAAGGATGAAGAGGGGTGCAGCCTTCATCTTCATCTTTGAATTTGGATGTAATTAATATTGTAGGTTGTTGAGCCATGGAGCCGTGCCTTTGTACAGGCATTTGAGTAGGTAGGCCTTTAATGTTTGTAAGGCTGAGATCTAGATCAAGATGGTGGACTAGACAACCCATTCAATGTAATTGAATAGGGTAGGTAGGTTGGAGGGAAGATCTCTAAGAGCCCCCTCATGTAAAAGATCAATTTGGATCTCATTTTGAAAAAAAATAAAATAAAAATGAGAGTAGAATGAGAAGAGAGTCTGCGAGTAGAGAGCAGAAGAGAAGGATCCGAGACCTTGTTACAGGCCGTGCTCAGGAACACCTTGTATAATCAGGCATTTTCCATTTAATATATAAACAACAGTTTTTCCTGCACACTTTTGTGTTGAATGAATGCTTGTGAGTGTTCTTTATATGCTGTGAATGTAGGTTATATTTATGCATTTGTAGGAGTTGTTTTGGCTTCAAGCTTGAGAGGTATTTGAGGCTTCACACCAGGAGGTTGTGACAGAATGTTGTGGGTTATGATAGCTGTGCACAGAGTATGCATTTCTAAACTATGCAGAGTCAGACAGAGGCATGCCAGGTGGGCACAGAAGTTGAAATCAACAACTCAGGAGAAAGACCTATGAGGTTGCTGAATACATCAGGAGGCAAGGCTGTGTGGGAGGAACACAGTTGTAGACAAAAACTCTCTGAGGAGTTTTGTAAATCTCTGCCAAGTGGGCATTGAGCCAAGGCAAGGAGTGCATAGCGGAAGAACTCTGCTAGGAGTTCTGTATAACTCTGCCAGGAGGGCATTGAGACAGTGTGTAGACAGGCACAAGAAGAGAACTCGGTTGAGTTATATATTTTGGAGGAAGAATCCACTAAGGGATCTTCATAGGGTTGTTGAATACCCTAAAAGTCTCAGCAAGAGGTTGCTTGAGCAGAAGGATAGCCAAGAGGGCATTACATTCTCCAGCAGGAGGAAAAAAGGACAAGTTTTCCTTGGAGGTCGAAGCTACAGGAAAGCTCAGGGCGGATAGCACCCTTGTGTACATGTAAATACTATGAAGAGGTGCATGAGTTGAAGAATCCTTTGAGGATTCGATATTAGAAGCTAAGGAAGAACAACGTCATTAAGAACGCAGGCGAGAACTCACGATCGTGGAGCTCGCAGAAACGGAGCAAAGGTCGAGGCCTTTGAGAACTTTAAATTCTCCCAAATCGGGGAAGAAAGCGCTAAATCTCGGGAGGAGCACATCCACCGTCGGATCCAGTCAGAAGATCTGGACCATTGAAGTTTTCCTACGTCCAACAAGGAGCAGGAGAAGTGCCAGGGTAGATAAGGTCTGAACTGTCAGATCTTAGCTGAAGAATCCCACCAGTCGTCCAATCTGATAGAGAAGCAAGGAGGTTACGGTTGTTACCAGAGTTTCAAGCTTAGGTTATTGTGAGTCGTTGGATCCTCACCTAGTTGCCCGTCAGTCGTAGGATCTGACAGGAGTTGCACAGGTTTTAAACCCTCGCAAGCAGAGTGAAAATCTCGAAAGGTGTCAGGATATGGAGGTGTCGAAGTTCGGTATATCGGAAGTCTCGGTGATAGGAGATCGGGAATCTCCATGGTGAAAACCCTGAAACTGATCTGAGTTGTCCATCAGTTGTGACATGTGGTGGAGATCGGGAGCCATCAGCATCCCAGAAGTTTAGAGACCAAGAGTTTGAGAGTTTACAAGTCCCGAATCAGCGAAAGAATCGCAACCGTTGATCTAAGGAAGGACACGTGTCACGCGATCATCCAATTTGGAGATCCGGACACCGGGACTCACATAGGTGAGCGCTTTTGACTTCGCATTTGATGAAGTTCCGATATTTGATCTGGATCGTCAATCATAGGAGGACGCATGGAAACAATCGAGACCTTCGGGAAAATTCCCGAAAGGGGAGAGTCCATCGGCATATCGGGATTCGGCGGATCGCGAATCCTGAGGACACGAACCACGCACATTTTGGAATTGCGAAGTCCAAAATCCCGATAAGGTGGAGAGCTCCGTCAGGGGAAGGCCAGCTGTCATCATATTGGAAAATCGAGATTCGAGAGATCGGAAGCCCCGAGGGAAAACACATTTCGGCATTGGAAACCCCGAAGTCCCAAGGGATATCAGGGGTCGTTGATATAGTAGACAATCACGACTGTTGATCGTGTTTAAAGCGGAAAGGGGTTCCTAGTTAAAGCATATCGAGATTCGGAGGATCGGGGATCCTGAGGATGAGAGTTCCAATACCTTTCGACATCCGAAACCCCGAAATCCCGAAAGGAGGTAGGACTGCGGTCATATAAAGGGAGGTCGTATAGGCCCAAAAGTCTAGCCCAGGGTACTAGCGGGAGTTGAAGCATCTCGGGATATCGGAGATCGGGGAATCGAGGAGGCAAAGGTATGCGACATCGGGGATTTTGAAACCCCGAAACCCAAAATTCCATTTTTCTGTCGTGAAGAGAACAACGATCAACCTAAAGGCTATAAGGGGCAGAAAATCCCTGTGGGTTAATTTTTTTAAAGATTCCAAGGAGGGATCAAAGAGCCGCTTCAACTCGAAGGTGGAATTAGAACGATCCTTAAGACCGAGAGGTCAGCGCAGAGGCCTTTGCCAAGGCAGAGGGTGCGTCTGCGTCATCAACCCTTCAACTTGCAAAGTGGTGATTTGCGACAAGCACCTTCTGGATTAGGCCTTGGTCATAGCGCTGTGGTCACACGGAGAAGGTGGAGCTCACACCTAGTGTTGTTCGCATAGGGGAGCTTCTGAAAGGACTTGTGGATCGATAGGAAGGATATTCTAGTAAGGAATCAAAAGAGACGATCCGTCTCAAAGGAGATAAAGAATGATCCTATGAGCAGACGTCGACCCGAGGGCCGATCAAGTGTCTGCATCATTTATGGTATCAGAGCCTGAATCTTGTCTGTAGATTTCAGGCAAGGGAAGCGAGGAGAAGGAAAAGGAAGAAAGAGCGTTGGAGACTATGTGATGATTATTTGCAGGTAGGAAACAATCAAGAAGACAATCAGGAGGACTGTAGGAAGAGGCTGGAGACACTCAGGATCAGAGTGACAGTAGCAGATTTGCCAGCAGGGCAGACAAGAACAGCAAGATGGCTACTAAATGCTATACGAGTGCTAGAAGGAAAGACCCAGAGCTGATGAGAAAAGATGAATGGCATGAAGACCTCGCCAAGATGAGGGAAAGAATGGATGAACTTGCATTTGAGAGGAAACAGAACGCCAAGTCGAGATGGGTATATGAATGGCCCATGGGGAAGCCGAAGGTAAAATGGACAGTCAAGGAGTTGATGGCTAGAAAACAACGTAGACTGTTGAGAGGATGGTTGAGGCATGCTGAAAACCTCAATGGAAAAGAGGGAGTGGTTCATTTATGTGAACCAGAGACTGGGAGAAGCCTCAATAGTGAGGATGAATTGGGATCATCTGAAGATCTCAAGGACTGCCAGGAGGGCAGCCCATAAATTCCCAATTGCCAGGAAGGGAAGGAATTGATATTACTGCGGGATCTCATAGACTGTCATGAGGACAGCCAGGGAATTTCACATTGTCAGGAGAGCAATGATATGAGGTCACTGCGGGATCTCATGGACTACCAGGAGGGCAGTAGGAAAATCCCAATTTGCCAGGTGGGAAAGGGAACATAAATGGGACTGTTTGAGAGTCTCATAAACTCAGAGGTGAGTTTGAATCAACCCAAGGAGATGATAGAGGAGGAGGATTCATATGGTTCTGCCAGCCATGTGAATGAAGATGATGACAAGTTAAAAACTTGCACCATTCGAGAGGAAGATCGGAGAAATCTTCTAATGATTGGGGGAATTCAGATATTCCTACCACTTAGCCCAGAGGAGGTAGAGATCTATGTTACTGAGGAAGTAGCAGTAGGAGAAAGATAGTCAGATGTGACTGTTAGGAAAGAAGAATTAGAGCAAACATTAGAAGCTACCCAAGCAGGGAAAGAAGATGAACATTCTGAGGAGTGGCTCAATATTTTCAACCAGGAAGCTGAAAAGACTACAGCGTTGGAGCTTGCAGAAGCAGAAGAAGAAGAGGCAGACAACATTAGTTTGGCTGATCTGTATGAACAGATTGAAGCCTTGGAGAGAAGGGTGAAAGTGCAGGGCATGCACATCCAACAGGTGAGGTTGGAAGCAGATGAAGAAGGCATGGGAGATCACAGTGATCTACCCAATTGGAGAAAAAAAATTCTGCTGGGGAGACTGCAAAACCAGAGCCAGCCACTGGAGTAGCTAGATGAGGTGATCAATCAGATCAGGGAGCTGACTGTAGAGTCAACAGAGACTGCCAGCAAGGAGAAGCTGGACAGAGAAGCAGCAGTAGTAGTAGTACAACAACAACAACAACAGCAAGGAAGTGGAGCAAGGAGACTCCAAACAGTTGTTTGGGATCCAGGAGGATTTCCACAGCTGAAAGTGGAAGCTCATGAGCAAGAGCTCATGAATTTTGCAGCTGAGGAGTATGATGCAGGACCATCTCTCCACGTTAGTCAGCCAACCATCTAGCCACGTCAGCACATGCATTCAAGGCTGAAGAGAGGCACAACCCTTATTTTCAAATTTGAATTTGATGTAATTAAATGTTGTAGGTTGTTGAGCCGTGAGGCCGTGCTTTGCACAGGCGTAGAGTAGATAGACCTTTAATGCTTGAAGGCTGAGATCTAGATCCAGATTGTGGAACAGACAACCCATTCAATGCCATTGAATAGGGTAGGTGAGGTTGGAGGGAAGTGCTCTAAGAGCCCCCTCATGTAAAATATCTTTCATTGTATCTCATTTTGGGAAAGTCGAGAGAGCAGAAGAGCAAGGGCTAAGACTCTGTTAAAGTTTGAGCTCGAGAACACCCTTGTAAAAACAGGCATTTTCCATTTATATAAAAGAGAGCAGTTTTTCCTGCAAGTATTTCTGTGTTGAATGAATGTCTGTGTGTGTTCATTTTATGCTGTAGATGTATGTCAGTGCGTTTGCAGGAGTGTGTTTGATTTCAGGATGTTGAATGTTCTCTGAGGCTTCACACTAGGAGGGTGTGACAAAACACTATGGGTTCTGATAGCTAGTGCGCTGAATCACTTCTGAACTCTGCGGAGTCAGACAAAGACATGCCAGGCGAGGCACAAAAGCTGAAATCATCAACTCGAGGAAGACCTTGGAGGTTTGTTGAATACCTAATAAGGCAAGGCTGTGTAGGTGAGACACAGTTGCAGACAGAAGCTATGTTGAGTTCTATAAAGCTCTGTCAGGTGGGCATTGAGCCAGTGCAAAGAGTGCACAAAGGAAGAACTCTAATGTGAGTTCATTAGAAGCAAGAATCACTGAGGATTCTTGATACTCTGCTAGGAGGGCATTGAGTAAGTGCCAAAGCACATAGAAGGAACTCTTTGAGTTCAGAGGTAGAAGAAGAATCCACTGAAGGATCTTCGTAGGGTTGTTGAACACCCTGAGCACTCAACAAGAGGTTTCTTGAGTGAAGGATAGCCAGGAGGGCATCCAAATTTTCCATCTGCAGGAGAGGGAAGAAGGATTTATTTCCTTAGAGGTCTAAGTCTCAGAGAATCTCAGAAGGAGTAGAACTTTGTGTGCAAAGACTTTGCAGGAGCACATAAGTCGCAGAATCCTTCAAGGATTCGGGAGAAAATCTCAGGAGGAGTAGCATTTTTATATGTGTAGGCAAGAACTCAAAGTCGTGGAGCTCGCAGAGAAAAGGAGCGAAGGTCAAGGCCTTTGGAAACTTGGAATTATTCCAAGTGCAGGAAGAAAGCACCAAATCTTAGGAGGAGTACCGCTGCCGTCGGATCCAGTCAGGAGATCTGGACCGTTGAAGGTTTCCACGTCCAGGAGGTAGTGCAGGAGGAGTGCACAAGAAGACAAGGTCTGAGCCATCAGATCTTGGTTTAAATACCCATCAGCCATTGGATCTAGAAGGAGTTGCGAAGGGGTTAAGTCTTCACAAGAAGAGGCGAAAGTCCCGAAGAAGTATTGTATCAGTATATCAACATTCGGGAGTTCAGGAGTCTAAAGGATAAAAGTCTGTGCACTCGACATTAGAAGTCCTGAAAAGGCGAGATCAGTTCTGAGCCGTCCATCTGAGGAGGACAGGTGGCAGTGATCGAAGGATCGGCGGAAGTGTCGAAGAAGTTTGAGTGCAGGCTTCGCGAACTCGAAAGTTCGCAAGGTGAGAGCCAAAACGTTGGGTGCTCCAAGTCGTGAAGTTGCGAAATCGCGAGGAGCAAGGATAGTCGTTGGATCCAAGTTGAGGGAGGACTATTGGATTAGAGCCTCATCGCACATCGCACGTTCAGAGGTTTGGAGGTTGAGAGGACCTCTTCTCGACATCAGAAGTTGCGAAGGGCTGGAAGCTGGGCACGAGAGACATGTGGAAGAACCACAAGGTGGGCCCAGTGATAGACAGGCGGACACGTGTCACCTAATGAAAGAAGTCAACACCCCGTTGACCTCTCGTGTCTCGGGGATTCGTGAGATAAGGGAATGAGAGTTCAACCCTTCGACTTGCGAAGTGGCGAGTTGTGACAAGCACCTTTTGGATTAGGCCTTGGTCATAGCGTTGTGGTCACACGGAGAAGGTGGAGCTCGCACCTAGTGCTGTTTGCACAGGGGAGCTTTCAAAAGGACTTATGGATTGATAGGAAGGAGATTCCAGTACGGAATCGAAAGAGCTGATCCGGCTCAAAGGAGATAAAGAACGGTCCTGTGAGCGGACGTCGACCCAAGGGCCGATCAAGTGTCTGCATCACATTAGCACATTGATACTAACCAATGACACACAGTCACTACTAGTGGATCACATCCACAACAATAGCATACAACTATTGTCCAAAGACATACAATCTCTACAATAATCATATCATCTTATATCAGCCTGCATAAACAATATTATGATACAAACTGATTCATTTGGGCCATTCTTCCACTCACATTTGTGAGATATGGAAGAGCATCTTCCCTCAAAAAGTGAAGCATCGATCATGGGCTATCTAGACTATTCTTCTCAAGCATAGAAGAATAACTGTCCTTGATTTCTGAACCTGGACCATTCACCTAACTGGGTCATTCCTCCGATACTAATCATAATGCAACTTGGAGAGAATGAGTCTTCCCTAGGGAATGAATTTCCCTGATTGTTGAACATGAACCATTCACCTAACTAGGCAATTCCTCCAACACTAATCCTAGTGCAACCTGGAGAGAATGAGTATGCCCTAGGGAATGACTGTCCGGACCATTTCCTAAGGAAATGACTATCCTGCACCAACCTCCAAAACAAACCATTCTTTGAAACTTATCACAACTGTGAACTTTGAAACAATGACTACCCAACGAGGTAGGCCCTTCTACTTGACCACTACTCAGAGTGACTTCCAAGAAGAATGATTATCCTAGACCATTCCCCCACACTGGCCACAAGGGGAATCATTTTCTATTGTATATCAACAATCTATCGAACCATTTTCATTAAAAAAATGAATGTCCGATCTGGACTATTTTCTGAACTATAAAATGATTGTCCGTTAGAAATCTCGAACCACTTTCCGAACTGGAAAGGAATTGCCCAACCTGGACCAATTTTCGAACTGGAAAATGACTGTCCATAAATCAATAACATATCAGTGCTCCCTCCTAACCTGGGATTAATCACTTCCTTTTCTAATAAGGAAGTCGTCTCCACGAGCCCCAGCTTATCCCTTAAGCATGCAAACTTTTCATCTTGGATAGAGGATTTACCAAAATAGTTGTTATCTGCTCATTTGTGGAGATATACTGGAGAACCACTTCTCCCCTTTAGAATTTATCACAAAGAAAATGATGCTTGATCTCAATGTGCTTCGACTTGTCATGGAACATGAGGTTATCTGAAAGCTTCACACATATCTGATCATCACAATATATCACGGTCGAATCCATCACCTGATCAGATAGTCCATAAACTAACTTACGAAGCCAAACTGCTTCCATACAAGTATCACAAGCTACAATATACTATACTTATACAGTGCTTAGTGCAATAGACTTATGTTTCCTACTAGCCCATGATATTGTGGCAAAGCTCAAACTGAAACATATCCAAGAAGAACTTCTTCGGATATCTGCACTCCTTGCCCAATATGAATCAATAAATCCAGGTAGTTGTATATCATAACTCAAACGTCCCACGAAGACACTTCAAGGCATGCTTTGCAATTATTCAATTCTCATGGCTAGGTTCCACCTAGAACTATTTTCACAGCAAAGAAAATATCCGGATGAGTATTCTCCAAATAAATTAATGATACATTCAATTCTTGATACAAGGACGGGTCTACTAGATCAGAGTCTTTCAACTTCTTTAGATCTATCATCATGGGAGTTTTCCTTGGATTTGAAATCCATCATCCCATACTATTGAGGAACTATTATGATACACTTTCTCTGTCATAGGAAGTTTTCTCCATGCTTTTGTTGTACATGATATGTTCTACATCAAATTACTTGAATATATACAAGGTCTTCTTCCATCTGCATACATGGGTCTCTTTCTGGTATACCTCAAAACCTTGAGGTTGCTCTACATAAGCTTCTTCCTTAATTTTTCTATTGGGAAGAAAAATATTTTACATCCAAGTGATGTAAACTCCAATCCATGGATGCTGCAAGGGATATAATGGCTCAAATACAGGTATATTTGATTTACTAGAACAAGTTGTCATCATAGTCTTCTCCCATATTCTAGGAGAAACCTCTAGTTCTGAATCTCACCTTGTATCAATGCTTCCATTCATAAGTCCTTTTCACAATTTATTACATACATTATTCTTCATCACAACTTCCTTCCATTTCTTCTTCTTGACCGCTTCTAGTGCTTTCAAACCATGCTGGTAGTCTTATGATTCTTGGTGTAATAACTATTTGTTTTGGCTTTTCTTCCTTTCTTGGAATCTTCATGTTCTTCTCATGTTCCTTTTTAACTTTGGGGTCCATGGAGTCTTCTAGAAATTCCATGCCCTTCCTTCCTAAAGATTCCAACTTCTTCCTTTCATCATAGAGATGTAGATGGACAACCAATAATTCTCAAGGCTTCTTTTCGAAGAAAAGCTTCTTCTAGAGTCAAACTGAACATGTGTTGCTTATTATGGATGCTTTCTAATGAAAAACATGGACATATATTACATAGTATTTTCGTATTCTTCTTCACTAGATCATATCATTTAGTATTATCTCCCTCCTAATCCTGGCTTCATGCTTGAATGCATGCTCATTAACCGAAAATCCACAAAGCAGGAAATCTGGGATATCTTAAATTTTTTTGCTAAAGATAAAAGTCCAGGCCCGAACAGCTGGACGGTCGAGTTTTTCACTCATTTTTTTGAAGTTGTAGGTGATGATTTGATGGAAATAGTTGAAGAATCTAGAACCATAGGTAAGATACAAAGTTCACTAAATTCTACCTTCCTGGCGTTGATTCCAAAGGAGAATTATCCTTAGAAATTTTTGGACTTCAGACCCATTGCACTTTGTAACTTATGTTATAAGTTGATATCTAAGGTGATTGAAAATCGAAACAAACTTTTCCTCTCGAGGGATTTTTTCAGGCGAACAACTTGGTTTCTTGAAGGGTGGGCAGATCTTGGATGCCATTGGGACGAGGCAAGAATGTTTACACAACATCAAAGAAAAAAAACAAAAAACACTTATACTAAAGCTAGATTTAAAAAAAGCATACGACTGTGTAAGTTGGGATTTCGTACATATAATTCTTGTACAAACAGGATTCAATATCACTTCTATAAACTAGATTATGAGCTGTGTTTTTAGTGCTTCCTTTGTTGTTCTAATAAATGGTGAGACCTCCCCATTTTTTCATAGTGAACGTGGAATACGTCAAGGGTGCACGCTCTTGCCCTTGTTGTTCATCCTTATTATGGAAATATTTAGCTTATTACTGAAGAAAGGACAAGTGGAGGGAAGCTTGACTAGGGTCAAGGTCTCCAAGGTTATAAAAGTATTACATCTTATATTTGTCGATGATGTTCTTATCATGACAAAGGCTTCTATTGAAGAGTGGATGGCAATTAAAAATTTACTGGAACATTTCTGTTATGCCTCGGGATTAAAAGTTAATCTTAATAAATCCACTTTCCATCACTCGGGGATACAAGGTGAAGCTCTGGCAAGATTTAAGGATATATTTTCTTACAATTTTACGGAGTTGTATGTGGGTTTTAGATATTTGGGGTATTTCATAAAAGTTGAAAAAACCTCTTTCAAAGACTGGAGATGGATTAACATAAATTTTGAAAATATGATTAAACATTGGTGTAACCGCTGGTTATCACTTGGAGGTCGATGTACTCTAGCAAAGATGGTCTTGGAAACTCAATCTGTATATTGTATGGCCCTCATGGCAGTCCCAGTTTCTGTCCTCACAAATATTTGAAAAATGATCTTTGACTTTCTTTGGACTGGTGGTAGAAAATAACATGGTATACATCTCTACAGCTGGGAGATTCTCGCAAAGTCGAAACACTTAGGAGGTTGGGGACTTAGGAACCTCTTCATATTCAACCATGCATTAGCTGCAAACTCCTTATGGCATGTTTTGATGAAAGAGGGGATTTGGAATCAGGTGATAACAGACAAATACCTTCCACACACCTTAGTGGCTACTTGGCTCAGAACGGCTACGGTTTTGCAACCCTCAGCCTCGTAGATATGGAGAATTTTATGAAATTGTTTCCTCTCATTACACATTGGATAATTTAGAAGCTCGAAAATGGTTATTCTATACTAATCGGAGTGGACAAGATCTTGGGAATTGGAAATACTTCATTACTTTCTCGGGATCTACTATTGGCTTTAAAATTTAAAATATACGTTACATGTATCAAGCTAAGGCACAATCTTCCATGGGTTTCATTACAAATTAGTGGATAAATAGTGAGTAGTTGGGACTTATGGGACTAGAGGCTACTAAATGGAATTTTTTTGTTAAGGCACTTATTGAATCAGGTGTCCACCTACATACTGGAGAAGATATTTTAATATGGACTGGTGGTGACTAGTTAGGTCTTCTCATGGTAAAAAATGTATATAACGCCATGGAAAATAAATACTGGCCACAACAGACTACGTTGTGGCAAAGACATATGTGATCATGGGAACTAGCCTACAAGATCAAACTGTTCCTTTGGTTGGCTTTGGAGAAAAAAATCCTAACTTGGGATTCATTGCAGAAAAGAGGATGGGAAGGACCGAGCATCTGTCCACTCTATCGCAGGGACAAGGAGACTGTTTTACACTTATTTGTAAATTTTCCTTTCACACTCCACCTGTGGCAGTTTTTACTTACTGTTTTTAGTCTTGCTTCTCCTTGGGGAGGTATATCTTTAACTAATTCCTATGAAAATTGGCTTAAACTAGAAAAATTCTATATTACACTTCCAACAATGGTCGTTGGTATATATGGTTGGAAAGAAATAAGTGTATTTTTTTAAATTGTTCTCCTACTGTACAGGGTGTTGGCATCCAAATCAGAGGGATGGCAAAAATTCCCAGTGGACAATCTTTACAAAAAAGAATTTGCAAATGAAACAAGAAGACACCTAACATAACTTTGGCATCCAATTGTTTCTTTGATGGTGCTGCGCAAGAAAATGGTAACCTAAGTGGGGTTGGGGGCATCATTAATATCTCATGAAATACTATATATAGGTGGAAATTCAACTATGGGATGGGATTAAATACTAGGGCGAAACTACTTGGGGTGTCAACCACTTTATCTTTAGCACATCAGTTGGATATTGATCAACTTCATGTTTTGGGGGATTCAAATATTGTGATAGGTTGGTTAAACTACAAGAGAAACTTACAAGTATATTCTCTTATGGTTTGGATGGATAATATTTGGGATCTTATATCATTATTCAAAATCATTAGATTTGATCATATCTACCGGGAAGAGAATGTGGAAGTAGATGTACTATCAAAAAGAGCACTACAGGTTCCAAAAGGGAGGATATATTACAACAAATGGTAGGATGGCCATGAGGTCTCCCCACTAACTATGCGTATCTATCTGTGATCTAAATAATATAGCAGGGATGACTAGGCAATAAATATGAGATCTGGAATTACCTTTTTGTATTTCTCATATGCCACCATGGAATTACTATTTTTGTATTCTGGTTGGATTTTTGATTGAGTCTGGCTACTTGCTAATAACACTTATGTAAGAATTCAGGGTAGGTCTATGTTTCTACTGGGAAATTTTATGACTATGTGGTCTGATTATACCTCATGAAGATGGTTGTAATAGCACAACAATGTAATTTTTTTGAGAACAACATATATAAATATATTGAGAATTTTTTTGCTAGAAAAAAAAAGCTCCCTCCATCTGAGAGAGTCCATGCTTCTATTTGCATCCTTATTTCTTTCTGCAAAGTATCACAAGTGTTATTCTAGTTTCCTCTTGATTACTGAATTCTTTCTGGTCTGAATCCTTCTGGGTCTCTTCAAGTTTGATTCTGATTGTGGCCCATCTAGCATTTGTTACTTATATAATAGCTTCCACATGAATTGTCACCAAAGATTGTCAACATACTTCATCCCTTTTTCAGATACATTACTTGACTAGTAATCATCGTCATAGTAATCCTTATCTTGTTATTCTTCCATAGGTGTTGTTTCATTAACCATCTTACCTTCTAAAAAATAGATATGCATGATATGTACAGGAACTATGTAAACATGGTATGTACAGGGACTATGTTATATGAGAATATTGTTACCTTGACTAGAAGAAGAAATCATCTTCATCTTGTTTGACTTTCTTTGAGGGTTCCTTTTCTTCGACAACTGTTGCTTCATGTGTTTCCTTCCTTTTCTTTAACTCAGGAAAGTGATTTCTCTAGTGCCCATATTTTCGACAGTTGAAGCATTATATTTTTGACATATCCTTCTCTTGATTCAAACTTCTTCTTATTCCTAAATTTATTGAACTTTGTTGTGTAGGCTTGATCATCATCTTGCCTTTGGGATTTCTCTTTTGCGCTAATCCTTGATTCTTCTTGTGCACACCAAGTCCAAAGTTCTTCAAATGTGGGATATTCCATTCTTGTGTTCATTCTTGTGGAAAATGCATCCCATGTCTTGTGAAGGCCATTGAGTACTATATTTACTAGTTCCTTTTATGAAATGATTTCCTCAATAGCTTGTAGTTGATCTCTTAACTGAGATATTCTTACAAAGTATGAAGTTATGTTGTCATCATCATTGTTTTTCATGTCACGGAGCTCATTCTTTAGAATCATCTCTTGCCCAATATTTATGAGTGAGAAGAGGTTAGTTATGGCATTGTACATCTTATTAGATGAGTCAAGATGAGAAATGTAGGGTATCAAATGGTCCTTTACAGAATCCACTATGATGCTCATATAATTGATGTCATTTTCCTTGAACTTCTCCATAACTGCAATGTTCTAGGGTTCCTTTTCTTTTCCTGCTTCAAATTGTGGTTCTGTGATCTTCCCTTTCACGATATCCAACACTCTATTCTTGGCAAGGATGAGGTCAATCCTTGTATTCCATGCTTTGAAGTTAGAAGGCCCTTATAATTTTTTTTATGACTTCATAGAGTAAGTCATGACTGCTTTGACTTGGTCAACCTTTGAATTTGACTTGGTCAACCTTTGACTTTGATTAAAAAAATCAAACTTGATTCATTAGCTTGCTGAGAGTACCAGGAGGAGCACTAGTCTAGGGCACACTAGGATATTAAGGAAATAGGTCAATATCTTCACTTAAGGTGCCTAAAGAAGAGGGTTAGGGTTTTGTTGCAGCAAAAAAACTCGGATTGCAACTGCAACATGTTGTTTTTGGAGCCTAATTATCTTCCTGATTCAGAGGTCCTTTCTTTTAGCCATGTTTATACCCCATGAAGAATTTACACCCCAGAAGTATGTACACTCTTCCATGCGGGGGAGTGCAGAGGGTGCCCCCTTTGCAGGGTTCGAGGGCGAAGCCCCCGAAGGAAAAATTGCCTTGTAAATGTATATTGTAATTTCATTGTAAATCTGGACCGTTCATTATAAGGTCATAGATCTAATAGTAGAAATTATGTTAGGGTTTTTTTCCCTAGAAGGAAACCCTCTGTTATGAGAGAAATGTATTGCGGCTATGCATTATGGCGAGTATTGTATTCTGAGAGAGGAGACTATGAGAGAAACAAGAGGAAGTTACAACAGGTTTTGTTGTAGGTTGTATCCCTTCATTTGTTGGATAATAATAAAGGAAGGACCTGGAAATTTCTCTGGTCAACGTATCCCACACTGGGTGAACCACGTAAATCTGTGTCTCTATTGTATTGTGTATCTTCTATTTTTTGTTTCTGCATTTGTTTTATTTTATTGCTCCATGGTCTTGTTTTTCTAACACAACTGAGAAAATCCTCCCAATCTATTTTCTAGTGGTTAGACTATCCGAAGATAGTTTGGGCCCATAACCTGCTAGAAAAATAGGGTGTTCTCATTTCACCATAGAAAATATAGCAATATTGTCACCCAACCATAGGCACAAAGGCCACCCCTGAGCACCTTAACCTTGACAGAAAAAACAATTCATGAAGCAGACCAATAGCCAACCAAGGTAGCACACCTTTCTCTAAGGATAACACACTAAGAAAGAATAACCAAATACCAAGAAGAAAGTCCAAACCATAACCAAGAGACCAAGTCACCACTGCCACAGCTACAACTTTCAACTATGTGTTCGATCGTGAAATCTAGAGAAACCCTGGAACCCTTTCTAAAGAATTGGTCTTTCAGTGCATTGGATGTTGATGGTATGTTAGGGGGGTTGATTACGGGGTGGATCCAGTCCTTTAAAGCCTTGTCAACATCCTCCCACAAGACTACAATTTATGTGTCCCTGAGGCACAAGGATTGTGACTTCTCGTTCATGGTGATTAATATCTATGAGCCTTGTGTGGATAGGATTCTCTTCTGGAAATTAGTTGGGGAAGAAAACATGCTCAGAAAACCTTTCACCATTGTTGTAGGTGACTTGAATTTTTCCCTCTCTCTTAGGGAAGTTTGGGGGTGGCATCCTAGGGAGGACCGCCAAAGACTTTACTTCTCTTCCTTCCTGGAGAAACAGAAATTAATCGATCTCGAGCCTCCAAGATTTCCTCCACTTGGTTCAATCGAAGGGTTGGGGATGTATTTTTTTCTAAAAGCCTGGATCATTTCCTCATCTCAGAAGCTCTGATGGCCATGAATAACAATTTCAAGTCTTGGGTTTCAGAAGGGGGACTCTCAGACCACTGACTGATTGTGTTACAAAGGGACACTTTGCCTTCTTCTCCAATGTCTCCCCTTAAAGTGTGCCAAGCATGGTTTTGAAAGGAATATTTTATTAATCTAGTTTGCGAAAATTGGTTCCATATCTCCCCAAATAAGCATGAGCCTTTGATGCTTCAGTTCAAAGACAACCTAAAATGGATTAAACGAGCCATCAAGAAATGGCTCCCAAAATGGAAAAAAGAAAGTCACAAGAATTGGATGCAATTGAGGGTGAAATTGCATCCATCCATAAGATACTTAAAGGAGGCAATCTAAGCCCCACTTCACTAAAGGAATTGAAGGCCCTTGAAGAAAAAAGGTGAATGGTTATTCAAGGAGGAACAAATTTGGCGATTGAAAAGTAGGGTTCTCTAGATGGAGGTCGGGGACAACAACACAAAAAAATTTCATGCTTTCGCTAATTTTTGGAAGAATAATAATACTATTTGGGAAATAAGTCAGGAAGATAGAACTATTCTCTCCTCGTTTGATGATAAGGAAAAATCCAAGGAAAAATACTTTGAAAATATCTTCAAGGCCCCTCCTGACTACCCCATTCAGGAGATTCTTGGGGTGGTGCAGAAGTTCCCTCGAGTCGTTTTAAGAGGATGTGAACAAGTCCTTGATGGAGGAGGTCATGGAAGATGAATTAAAAGGGGATATTTTTTCTATGCAGAGTGGAAAGAGCCCGGGAACCGATGGTTTCCCGATAGAATTTTACAAAAAAATCTATGAATTAATTAAGTCAGATCTTTTGTTGATGATCAGGGAATCCCAAAGGAGTGGGTAGGTCCATGGTGTGCTAAATTCAAATTTTATATGTCTCATTCCAAAAAAAATAGTAGGCTAAAACCTTTGATGACTACAGACCCATTTCATGTGTGAATGTGGCCTATAAACTAATTTCAAAGATCATTTTTAGAATACTCTGACCGATTATGAGCGGGTTGATCAGCGAGGAATAATTCATTAGTCTCTAGAGGGATGAGATAGGGTTTCCCACTGTCCCCCTTTCTCTTCTTGGTGGTGGAAATATCCCTCAACCGATTTCTCAAGGAAGTGAACCACAAAAATGATCTTAGAGGCATTAAGGTTTCGATTTCAGAAAGCATCACTGATGGGTGTTCTATATGCACTAAATCCCTCAATTAAATTGTCAATCTGGGGTAAGTAAACTTAGAGTTGTAGCACTATTTGTGCCAAGGAAGAAAAGCTAGAGGAAGCATAGTATAACTAAGAAGATGGTCTGTTCAAGGGATAATCTACTTAAGCAAAGTCTATCAATGAGGAAACCCTACCAAGGAGCTTGAACTATCTACCCTAAGAAACTTTTAAACAATGGATCGATGGATTGTTCCTAAAGAAGAAAATGAAAACCCTACTTTGAAAAAGTTAACCTATTTAATCTAATGAGAAAAAAACAAGCCATCTATTTAATCTATTCAACTTAATGAGCAACATCAAATGAATCTGATCAATCTATTCAAATTAATGAGCATAAACAAGTAAACAAGCAAACAACTAACCTATTCAAACTTATTTAGCAAGTAAACTAATCAAAACTATTCAATAGGTAACTAATCAAAACTATTAAGCAAGAGACCTCTATTCTTAAGATAAAACTCATATTTACTTCTAATCTGCAAAGGGAAATCTTAACCTATTTAACTAAAAGCATTATGACAATATTCAAAGATTAATCAACCATTGTTCTTAAGCTACAATAACAAGAAACTTCAAATATGATGATTGTGTCTTCTGTGCCTTATGACATCACGATGGCATATAACGATTAGTGATAACTCAAGAGGAATAATTTCAACATTAACTTCTATGGAGAAATGAAAAGTATGAATCAATCAATCTAACGAGACCTTATCCATCATAGAAGAAATATCAACTATCCTAAAAATCCATGTGATCTCTCAAATTATACATTAATCATCAATGATAAGAAAACACTATTCTACTTAATTCAAATGCACTCTTATGATAATGTAAGCAAATTCACACCATTAGAAACTTGTAACTAAAACTTAACTCAAACTCAAACTTCTATTTAGAATTGCAATTTAAATCTAGAATGGAAATTTCATAAAATAAACTAAGTTAATCCTATTATTAACAATTCAAGTTGCAAGTTAAAGTTCTTATAAAAACATAATTTAAATTCTACTTCTACTTCAACATACTAAAACAAAATTGGTAAGCAAACTAGATAAGAAAACTAAGAATTAAAATCAAAACTAACAACTATTCATCCATCAAAACTTTGCCAAAGAAACTCTGTACTCTGTGGTAAATTAATACTTTGTTTTAGCTATTCTATTTTAACCTATAGAAATTCAAATTAGCATTTAACACACAACAAAACTAATAGCTAAGATTGCAAGCTATTTCCTAATAATTAAAAAGACACAACATATTAATAACTATCCTTTACAAGCAACCTGCAAAAAGGAAATTAAAACAATTAAAATATGAACAACAAACACACAGCATGTGAAATGATAAAAACACATATAACGGAAAACGAAAGAAATGATAATTGCACAACTCAAATACACAAGCTAACTATATAACTATTCACCCAAACCACTGGTGGGCCCCCCAACAGGTTGTGGCTACTCCTCAACAACAAGTTGTGAGCTAAATCAACACGATTCTAGTCATTAAATTAAAAACGCAATCTAACACAGGTTTGATGAGATGTATTGAATTTCACAGCAAAATGATTCTAACAATTCTTGACAATTCTTAACAATCCTTAACACTTTGTCTGACCACTATTGTGGTATTTATAACAGTTACAATTTGAGAGGTTGACCACTGGAAGGGTCGACCTCTTCTAAAAATGGAAAATTCCATTAAATACACTATAATGGCCTTTGGCTTCTAGAAACTGAACGAGCCACTCAATGCTCAGTATAACAGCTTAATCCAAGATGTCAAGAGCTCAGTAGTTGAAGGCAACAAGGGTGAACAAAAACCATGTCGTCGATTCGCCCATCACAGGCCACCAATATAACAACTGCCAACTCGCCCACATTTTTAGTGCTGGATGTAGTGTCGGACGCAGTGCCAGATGAAGTGCCGGACTCAGTGCCGAATGGAGTACCAGACGAGCTACTGGATGGAAAAATGCCTTGCGATTTTTCCCTGTGACACACAGATCGTGCATTAGCTTCTCATAATCATTAAATCAAAGTGAATTAAACTCAAAACCATCACAAAACATCAATTACACATACCTGGTATAAGAAATGACTATTTGATATAAAAATCCTTCAAAACTTCTTCAAAATAGTTAAATACACATATAATACCAGTCAAAAAGGATTTAATTAGCATCATTAATTAACCAAATCACTAGCCCAACATTACCCCCACACCTAATATTTTGCAGGTTCCACTACAAACAAAAATGAATTGCCCAATATGAATAGACTTGCGGAGTAGGGGGTGGATTAGCTTTAGAATCTTCTTGCCTTGAAGACTTTGTCTTTGCTCTCTTGTGGTCTTTCAATTGTGCACGGAGGCTACGATTGTCATTGGTCATTTGGTCAAGCAATATTTGGAGGTAATTCACCTTTGCTTTTTGTATTTCATTGTCATGGTGGAGATGTCTATCCATGGTCTTCCTCTCTTCCAATTTTTGTAGCAGGTGAACATTTTCTTGTTGTAACTTTTCAATGGCTGGAGTATGATCAGATATCTCAGAGGAGAGCTTGGATCCCTTGAAGGATGTAGAAAGTCTATCAGTTTTTGGATCTGGTATAGGCATCTATGAGGTAGGAGTAACATGGGGTTTATGAGGGGAAATAGGTTAAGATTTTGTCTCTCTATTAGGCTCCAATTCTTCTGCAGACACTTCCCTAAGTCTTTTATGAGGGATTTCAAGATCGGAAGATACTTGGATAGGGTCCGAAGTGCTTGGGGGGTTTTCATAAGTTTTTCCTCTTGTATTTCAGGCACTTTTGCGAAAAGATGCTCCTTTAAATCGATTAGCTCCTCTCCTATTTCTGGGGACTACATGAAAATCTTGTTGAATTGCCTCTTGTAAATTTTTGGGTGTAGGATCAAAAGATGTTGAGGGCATTGGAGGGTTATCAATAGGTTTCTTAGTCTTCTTTCTTGATGAGGCTGCATGGGTATCAACAAGTTTCTTGGTCTTTTGTTCTAGTAAAGGGATATCTTGAGCATGAGGTTTTGGATTCTTCGAAGAATGATATTTGGATGGAGTAAAAGTCCCTAGATCAAGTGTTTTCTTGATGGTCTTGATTGTAATATGGGAGTTTGAAAATTGGTAAATGAACTCATCCCATGTTTTCCTTTGTTTTTCCAACTTGGATATAACAAGTAGTTTGATGAGGCCATGATGGAATAGGCTGTTATGAGGATTGGTTACATTCTTCCGTACTTGGGAAGACATATTCTCAAGACTTTTTAAGAAGTAAAAATAGATATTCAATGGCTTATTGAATTGAAAATGAGCTAATAATCGAAAATGGAAGGCTTTAAAAACAAAATATCTACCTTCACAAGTGATCATTCTGGTGATGACTATAGGAGGGTTAATTAGCTCCTCTTTAATCCACTCCTTGGAGTATCCCTTAGCTCCAAATATATTCTAAAACTCAAGTTTGAAGACCCTGTTGTAGCTCGCTCGTGGCAACTAGTGATGTTTAAACCAACGATCTCCAACTCTTGGAAGCTTTGTGGTTGAGGAAATTGATTCCTCAGAGACCACGAATGTAAGAGACCCCACATGTGCCATCCTTCCATCGAATCTGAGGGTGAATTGTATAGAAACGTCGTCATCATGGCCCTGCAGATGGGCCAAGAATGGTCCCCACCTTGCGTGAAGGAAGACTTCCCTACACTATGCGAACTCGGGGATAGCAAAGAGGATAGCATTGGAGGACAACTCATATCGTTTGGGCATTGTGAAAGTGTGGAGAATGGATAGAGGGAGGAATTTGACATAGGACGAGTGTGATTAGGCAAAGGTTGAGCATGATTAGGAAGAGGCTGAGAATGATTAAGCAGAGGGATAACGCAATTGAGCAGAGGATGAGTGCAATGCATAAATGGGATAACAATTTGAGAGATCCCTCTGTTTTTGAATGTGCCCAAGGTGGAAACAGTTGAATTCATTGATGAATTCATCACACATGAGTTGCCATGTGTGAGCATGAGTGTGCCAATTTCGAATTTGAAGAGCATCTTTTGGAGGCAACCGTAATGATGAAGAAGTTAGATCAATGTCCAAGTCTTTGAATTGGACATTTGATCATAAAAGTGTTTAAGAATTGTATCATTTAATTCTCAATTTCCATTTAACTAACTCATGAACAACCAAATAAATTCAGACGATTCTTGGTTACCTGAAATCGTGGTCATTTACTGTGCGTATGCACCTTGTCCGATCCTTCATATGGCGTGTCATCCAGTCGTCCATATGGCACTCCATATGGTCTTTCAAATGGCACTCCATACGACACTCCATATGGCACTCCATATGGTATTCCTGTGCGAAATGAAATTTGTTCATCCTATAATGGATGTTTTATCCATAACACTCATTCTTAAAAAACTTTTGACAGTCACAGTGAACAAGAGCAAAGGAAGGATAAGAGTGTTCCATTATTACTTGTTTTGTCATCGTGCTCACACAATCTGTTCCTCTATCTCGCATATTATAAGGCATGTAATCACAAATATGTAATGAACAGACTGTAACGAAAAAAAAAAAGTTAAGTGTTCTGTCAAAGAAATGTATAGTAGTTTATGACACACATGGAATATTTAGCATTTCAAAATAAAATAAATGTTGATATAATAACCTGTATCATGAAAACAATATACATAATTTTTTACAAAGATTCTACTTCTTCTAGGCAGTGTTATCATTTGTCAACTCATGAAACCCCTCCCCCACACCTAAGTATTGTGACACCTCACAATAAAAAATATAGGAAACCAGTCAATTCTCCCAATAGCCGAAGATTTACAACTTGTTAAGTGTAGAGATAAATTTCACATATCAGTCTGACGAGACAGTTATAATATGGCACCACCTATAGGATAGAATATCCTACATATAGTTAAGAAGAGGTAGGTGAGAGAGTTTCGAGATAGTCTCAAAGTTAGTTCCCAATGGAAAATTTATGGAGTTCATTAACCTTAGCTTAACCATACATACTTCATGTTAGATTTGTCTACAAGTAATGCTGTACATCAGGACAAGTTTAAGATTTAGGATTTTTTTATATTTTTTGTCAGATTATCATCCTCGCTAGGTAGAATACCCCACTTCCAGCAAGCCTGTTTAGTACTCTGACGGGTTTACCTAGTCATACCACAGGATGATACCCATTGCCAGCATACCTGTTCAGTATCTTGGAGGGTTAGCCTCTTATACCCTCAAAGACTGGCCCTCCATCTTTTAATATTTTAATATAAGATTGCTTTGTGCAAGAAGATGGGGGGACACCTCTGAAAATTTTTCTTTTCTTTTTTGATTGGGATGGTATTTATGTTAGAGGATGAATTTCCTTTATATATTCCTTATAGATTGTCCTAATGTAAGGGGTACTTAAGAGGATGCGGCCTATCTAAAGATATGATAGAATAAAGAATTTTTAGTGTGTAGTGGATGGTACCATTGGGAAAGAACATAAAGGTATCTTTAGGCTCAACTCACTTTCTTCCTTTTTCTTTGATGTTTCCATGGCTAACCGCTAATCAGACCTCCTTGTTACTCTTTAATAAAAATACTTTACACACTTACTCAGGGTTCTTGGGGAAACTGTATGAGTGACCTCTAAGCTTGATGGTTACGATATCACTTCCTTATATAGTGGTGAAGGTTTAAGACAAACTGCTATTTAAGATTCCTTGAGAAAAAGGAGATGAAAATATTTGCAAAAATATGGCTAATTATAGCAAGTCACTATTTAATTGATGCTTGATAGACAACAAGGTTCAAGTATAGTAATATTTTGAAGAAAAATCCTTCCTTTAAATCTCCTTGAAACTGCCTATTCATGGTGAAACTAATACCTACATAAATCTCTAGAATCGTCTATCAACAAAATTCAAAATTACTTACATATGTACACTCGAAAATTCAGAAAACATTCAAGAACAAGGGGGCACTTCCCCATCTACTAAGGCCAATGCCTTGTCAGTTGAAATGACCTATAGAAAATCTTCTTTGGAAATGGGCTTGTGATAAAGTTTGATTCGATGTCCATTTACTACAAAAGAGACTTGTCCATCGTCAATTTTTTTGATTTTCACATCTCCATTGTCAGATACGATGACTACCTCGTAAGGACCCAACCACTGAGTGGTGAGTTTTCCTTTGAAATTTTTAAATAGGGAGTTAAACAAAAAAATCCCAATCACTAGGTTGGAAGTGTTTCTTCTTAATAAACTTTTCATGCCACTTAATCCTCTGGTTTTGGACTAATATTGTTCGTTGGATAGCATCTTTCCTAATCTCATCCAACTCATTTAATTTTAGGGCTCATTGTTTCTGAGCCTCATCTAAGTTTAATCCCGATTCTGCAGAAATACGAAAGGTCCTTACTTGTAATTCTATTGGTAGAAGCACTTGTTTTCCATATACTAGCTCATAAGGGGTATGCCCAGTGGTGTTTCTCCAGGTGGTCCAATATGCCCACAAAGCCTCAGGAAGCCTATCAGCCCAATCCCGATGATGTAATTGAATATTCTTGGTTAAGATAGTTTCCAAAACTTTGTTTGTGGACTCTACCTGACCATTAGCTTGTGGGTGGTATGGATAATACTTGCAGTGCTTAATCCCATATTTCTCTGTTAGTTCTCTCATCAACTTGGAAGTGAATTGAGTGCCTTGGTCTGTAACAATTTCACGAGGAACACCAAAGAAGGTAAAGATGTCTTCATAAATGAATTCGACAACATATTTTTCAGTAGCCCTGAATAGGGATTTTGCCTCTACCCGCTTGGTGACATAATCTGTACAAACCAAAATATAATTCTTCTTACGAGAAATGGGTGAAATTGGTCCTACAAAGTCAAGGGCCCATTTCTCGAAAGGTTCTATCATAACTTGGGCACACAAGGGAATTTCGTCAGCTGACATGGGTCTTCCTATCCTTTGAAAACTATCACAACTCCTCACATACTTGGCAACATCCTTGAAAATCCTAGGCCAATAGTAACCTGAATGTAACACCTTATATGTTGTACGTTTGTCAGAAAAATGGCAACCACAGGGTCCATCATGACAACTTTGTTGATTAATGTTGGTTGTCATTGATGTCAACCCTTAAAGAAAGACCCGTAGCACAAAGGTTTGGGTAATGGACCCAATATTGTTTGATGTAAATATGACTCATTATTGTTTTGTCATTGTTGATAAGAAGTAAATATGGATGAACTCCAAAGTGGTCCCCTTATGGTGAAAGCCCTCAC
>ML786519.1:794226-808561 GCA_009831015.1 Picea engelmannii | reverse complement strand
TGATTACAGGTTGGTGCATGGTTGATGCACTTGTTTATGGTACAGGTTGATTACAGGTTGGTGCATGGTTGATGCACTTGTTTATGGTACAGGTTGATTATAGGTTGAGGTACAGGTTGATGCATGGTTCAGATTTATTGGTATAGGTTTACAATGGTATATCTCACAGTGATAGTGTGACAATGATTCCATCATTCTACTTCTACTTTAGGGTGGCAGGACGGGGCAAGGATAGGTGGTTGTAGCCACCTTCTGGTTGTAGCCACCTTCTGGTTGTAGCCAGAGAACATTGGGGGTTGTAGCCTCCTTTTGGTTGTATCCAGAGAATTGGGGAGTTGGAGCTTCCCTCAGGTTGTAGCCTGAGAAACTAGGGGGTTGGAGCCTCCTTCCAGTTGCAGCTGGAAAACAAAGGAAGTTGGTGCTTCCAATGAATGTAATTCTTCAAGACATATAAGAAAAAACATTTCGTGGTTTTCTCCCGATTTGGGTTTCCATGTAAAACATTGATGTACTATGTATGTGTGTGATTGTTTATTTATTACTGCTCATTATTGGATAATAATTCTACATTGATATAACATTTAAAGAAAAAGTATTATGATTACGCTATTATTGATTCACCCCCCCTCTCAGTAATCCAACAAAATTCGTAGGATTTCTGGTATCTCATATTCTTGGACACATCTACGAATAATCAAGTCTAGACCAGTACGAAAAAGGTCATGGCCAACCCAAGAGTAATTGACACTTTGCATAATAATTCTACGCTTTTCACGAGGTGAAAAATGAGACGGTAACTTCCTAGTAGCCAAATAGTTTTCCATATTCGCAAACCATGGCGTATTTACAGAGAGGGAAAAAAGGTGCTCATCTGGGAAACTATCATCAACGAGAATATCAACATCCTCATTTTTTATGCATGAAAGAAAATCAACTACCAAATTCTCCTTTCCAGGTCAGTCAAGAACGGTGATATTGAACTCTTGCAATAGTAGGAGCCACCTAGTCACTGGGTCATTAGTAATGGGTTTATTCATGAGAAATCTAATGGCAGAGTGATCTATATGTAAAAAAACTTTGTAACCTGTGATGTAGTGGAGAAAATTATTGATAGCATGAACTACTGCCAAAAATTCCTTTTCGGTAACTATATAGTTTATCTCGACAGGGGACACGTTCTTGCTCACAAAATAAATGGCATAGGGATGCTTGTCTTCTTTCTGCCCTAATACTCCTCCTATTGTAGTGTTAGAGTTATCAATGAATATATGAAATGGGAAAGCCCAGTTGGCCCCCCTAAGAACTAGTGCCACAGACAACTTAGATTTCATAGTTTCAAAGGTGGCTTGACACTGCCCAGTCCAAACAAAATCAACATCTTTTATTAACAATCCGAACATGGGTGCAACAACCTTTGTGAAATTTTCAATAAATCGTCGATAATATCTGACATTTCCAAGAAAGCTTCTCACCTCTTTCTGAGTTTTGGGGGGTGGAAGTATGACGATGACCTCAATCTTAGTAGGATCGAATTTAATCCTCTTAGATGAAACGTGATGTCCTAGAACCACTCCTTCAATCAACAACATTTTTCATTTTTCATGACTTAAAGACAGGTTCATTTCTTGGCATCTAATAAGGACTTTTTCTAAGTTATCTAAAGCTTCCTGGTAAGTATTTCCATATACTGTGAAGTCATCCATGTATACCTCCACATAATCATGAATAAGATCAACAAATATCCCTAGTATTGCTTGTTGAAATGTGGCAGGAGCATTACACAATCCAAATGGTAAGACTCTATAGGCATAGGTGCCCCAAGGACAAGTAAAGGTAGTCTTTTCCTGGTCCTCGAGTGCTATGAGAATTTGATTGTACCCGCTATATCCATCTAAAAAGGAGAAATATTTCTTTCCAGATAGGGTATCTAAGACTTGGTCAATGAAAGGAAGAGGAAAATAATCCTTCAGAGTGGCCTTGTTAAGCTCCCAAAAATTAACACAGATTCTCCATTTCCCAGTCACTTTCTTTGGAACCACTACAAGCAGGGATACCTATTTACTGTCGGATATGGGATAAATCAATCTGACATTTAATAACTTTTGGATCTCCTCTTTTACTATATCTTTGAGTACTGGGTTCATCCTTCCCTAGGGTTTCCTAACAGGTGTTACTTCCCCCTGGGTATATATGCGATGAATGCATGTGTCAGGGTGTATACCCTTCATGTCAGTGTATTCTTAGGCGAATGCCCCTGATTGTTTTTTAAGGATACTCACTAACTACTTTTGTTGGTTTGCATTTAGTCCATAGTTTATATGTAGAAATTTCCCTGGACTAATATCGTAGGGAATGGTATAAGATGTGATAGACTCGTCTATATCGAAGATGAAAGATGTCAAAGAAAAAATCGATGGGTCCAATTGTTCCTGAAATTATTCCCCAAACATGTACTCAAATTGGGGAAAATATTGTGGAAAATCAACACACGTGATAGCATAAATAAACTTGTTTAGCACATTTTTCGGTGTGTGCTCCTGAAGTGCCCATGAATGATCACTTGGCAACATGGGTTCTTCCTAATCTTCATTCTCGTATGGACATTCAATACACCATAGATTATTGATGATAGGTTGAGCTGGTGGATATATGGTGAGGTTCTAGATAGAGATTCCATTTGGGATGGTCATTTCTCCCTCTCTACAACCAATAAATGCATTAGCTGTGGCTAAACAAGGTATTCCCAAAATAACGAGATGGCCTTCGGTAGGATCCTTTGAGTGGATGACAATAAAATCTATTGGGTACTCCCATGAAGCTAAAGTAACTATGATATCATCCAAAATTCCTTCAGGTATAACCCTAGTCTTATCTGTTAATTCCAAAATGGTTCGGGTAGGCCTAAGAAGAGGTTTTAACTGTAATTCCTCCAAGGTAGTAACTGTCATGACATTGATGGCTGCCCCTAGGTCTATGAGAGTGTTCCCAATGGAAACCTCATTAATGGTTATGGTCACTACAGGGTTTCCTGGGTTCCCATATTTTGCTACCTTAGGCTTCTCTAGTATGTACTCATAAAGTCCTCATATCAAATGTACTGTTGGAGGATCCTTCTGCTTCCTTCCTGGCTTCTTAATACACTGTTCTTTAACCACCTTACTGTATTTTGGAATATCCTTAATAGATTGAAGCAAGGGAATTTCGACACAAATATTCTTCAATTCGTTCAAGATGTCAAATTCTGGTCGGGCGGTAGGTTTCTCGATTACTAATCTTTCTGGATAAGGAGGGTCCTTCGTAATTTCTGAAGGTTCATTTTAGGGAAGCTTGGGTTCTTGGTCTTTAGGAATAATAACATCTTCCCACCTAGTGTCATCCATGGGTTTTTTGGGGGTTTCCTCTTCTTCTTCTTCCCAGATGTCTACTGAAGGGCTCTACCTGTCCAGAACTTTTCCCGACCTCAGTTGAATTTCCTACAATGGAACAAGAGTAATAACATATGTCGGGAAGGCCTGCATCTCAACATTGCGAAGAGGTTGAGTGGGATTATTATTGGGATTTGGAATTGGTTGTGGTGGTAATAATGTCGGTCTTGGGGAGCTTGCATTCTGGTATTGTTGCGATTGTTGTGGAATAGGAGGTAAAGGTGGTGGAACAAAACCTGATAGAAGCTGTGGAATGTTTGGTGGAAACTAAGGGTAAGGATGGTTCGGTATAGGGACAGGTGGAGCTTGAGGATTCCCTTGGTTATTCCCTCCTCTCCATCCTTGAAGCCAAGGATGTTGGTATTGTGTAGACCAGTTTTTCCAACTTGGTGAGTTCCACTGTTGTGGTTGTTTATAATAGGGTGGAACTTGAGGCTATGGATCTAGGTATGCATGTTGATTCCTAGGCTTCCATGGCCTCCTAGGTGCATAAGAGGATTCCCCAGGATCCCCACTTCTATAGATGGCTAACAGACCAGGAAATGATGGACATTTCTCAGTTGAGTGGTCTTCTGTGCAGAAGCCATAAAATAAAATGTTATCTAATGGGAATTCCCTTGAGGAATGCTTCCTCCTGCATCTTGGGAAAAATATGCTCATTGCTACATTTTCCTCCTCCTCTTTCTTTTTAATTTTTAGGGTATCCAACTGGGAACCTATTGTGCTTAAGATATCTGTTTTGAAGTTTTATAAAAGGTTCACTATCTCTACTCTCGTGATACCACCTGAACTAATTGGTTTCAAGTTTATACTATAAGGATCTCGAACATTCTTCCCTATTTTATGTCTACTCCTTGAGTAATTCTTACACATTTCACAGATTTCAGAAAATGGTTTATGGGAGATGTCACCTGATGCCATCAGGTTAAGTATTTCTAGGTATTCCTCTGAAATTCCTTTAAGGAACATAGCTCTGACTGCATCATCTAGAAGGTCATGATACTTTGATTTATGTGATATGTAGGCAAACAGTTCCATATAATCCTCGATATTCTCGTCTTCTAACTGTTGGATTTTGAAAATATCATTACGAGAATCCTTGGTATTGCAGTAGTCTTGGTACTTCTTAAGAAATATATCTTTCATGGCTTCCCAAGACCTAATACTAGACTCTCCCAACCCCATGAACCATCTTAGTGCAGAGTCCTTGAGGGTAGCAGGAAACATTTTTAGTTTCTCGGCATCTTGTATGTAGTTGTAGCTCCTACACAAGACGTTGAACTTAAATAGGAAGGTATCCAGGTCTTCACTGCTTTTACCGTAAAAGGTGGGTAGTGATGAGAGGGGAATATTTTTCATATTGACATTCTGTGTGGTGTCCGAAATTGGAAACTTGAAGGTAGTTTCGTTTTGGTTTCCAGCTTCTTCTCCCTCCTCGTGTCTTACATTGTTATGATCCCCCTGATCATCCATATTGGTTTGGTTTCCAAAAAGACAGTACCTAGGTGGCTTTATCCTTGAAGAGAACAAAGTATCCCAAGGTTCTTGTCTAAGAAAGGTATCCCTCTAATGGGAAGGTCTTCCGACTGTTTGGATGTTTGGGATTCTACTCGAGCCGGTTGAGATTATTGGTGCCAAAGTTTCTGTTTCAATTTGGGAAACAATTATGTTGGCTGAACTACCAAACAAAGTATTCACCTGTTCAGGGTATATGATGTCTACAAAGTTAGGGTCTCCTGATAGTGGTAAGAAAACAAAGGTTGTGTTGGTTGGTTCTAAGGAAGGCTTGAGCGGTCTTGCCTCCTGTCCCACTATTACTGATGCTTCAATTTCTTGTTCTATAGTGCTCCATGTTTTAGTCTCTTCGGAGACTGCTTTATCTCTTTGGGTTGAGCTAGCCCCTGCTTTTTGGTATCAATCTATGGAGTTTATGAGTGGAATGTTACTTCCCCCAAAGAGGTTGGAAGGAACCTTGGTTTAAAATTCTGATTTGGATTTAATGTATCTTCCCTTTGGGTCCCTAGATCTGTTCATGAAAGAAAAAAATAAAAACTACCATTGGGTTTGGGGGAACCTGCTATAACAGATGCGTAGGTTCTTACCTCTCGTCTTAAAGTTCCCCTGCCACCAAAATAATGCTAAGGTTCAGAAATGATCTATCTCCTAACTATTTCCTACCTTAAGACAACTCCCTGACAACGGTGCCAAAAATGATGGGTGTTCTATATGCACTAAATCCCTCAATTAAATTGTCATCCCGAGGTAAGTAAACTTAGATTTGTAGCACTATATGTGTCAAGGCAGAAAAGCTAGAGGAAGTATAGTCTAACTAAGGATATGGTCTGTGTGAGGGCTAATCTACTTAAGAAAAGAATATCAATGAGCAAACCCTATCAAGGAACTTGAACTATCTACCTGAAGCAACTTTTAAACAATGGATCGATGGATTGTTCCTAAAGAAGCAAATGAAAACCCTACTTTGAACAAGTTAACCTATTTAATCTAATGAGAAAAAGAAAGACATTTATTTAATCTATTCAACTTAATGAGAAACAACAAATTAATCTATTCAATCTATTCAAATTAATGAGCAACAACAAGTAAACAAGCAAACAACTAACCTATTCAAACTTATTCAACAAGTAAACTAATCAAAACTATTCAACAGGTAACTAATCAAAACTATTAAACAAGTGAACTCTATTCTTAAGATAAAATTCATATTTACTTCTAATTTGCAAAGGGAAATCTTAACCTACTTAACTAAAAGCATTATGACAATATTCAAAGATTAATCAACAACTATTCTTAAGCTACAATAACATGAAACCTCAAATATGATGATTATTTCTTCGATGTCTTATGACATCACGATGACATCTAACGATTAGTGATAACTCAAGAGGAATAATTTCAATATTAACTTCTATGGAGAAATGAAAAGTATGAATCAAGCAATCTAATGAGAGCTTAGCCATCATAGAAGAAATATCAACTATCCTAAAAATCCATGTGATCTCTCAATTTATGCATTAATTATCAATGATAAGAAAACACTATTCTACTTAATTCAAATGAACTCTTATGCTAATGTAAGCAAATTCACACCATTAGAAACTTGTAACTAAAACTTAACTCGGACTCAAACTTCTATTTAGAATTGCTATTTAAATCTAGAATGGAAATTTCATAAAATAAACTAAGCTAATCCTATTATTAACAATTCAAGTTGCAAGTTAAAGTTCTTATAAAAACATAATTTAAATTCTACTTCTACCTCAACACACTACAAAAAAATTGATAAGAAAACTAGATAAGCAAACCGAGAATTAAAATCAAAACTAACAACTATTCATCCATCAAAACTTTGCCAAAGAAACTCTGTACTCTGTGGTAAATTAATACTTTGTTTTAGCTATTCTATTTTAACCTATAGAAATTCAAATTAGCATTTAACACACAACAAAACTAGTAGCTAAGATTGCAAGTTATTTCCTAATAATTAAAAAGACACAACATATTAACAACTATTCTTTACAAGCAACCTACAAAAAGGAAATTAAAAAAATTAAATTATGAACAACAAACACACAACATGTAAAATGATAAAAACACATATAACGGAAAATGAAAGAAATGACAATTGCACAACTCAAATACACAAGATAACTATCTAACTATTCACCTAAACCACTGGTGGGCCCCCCAGGAGGTTGTGGCCACTCCTCAATAACAAGTCATGAGATAAATCAACACGGTTCTAGTTATAAAATTAAAAACACAGTCTAACACAGGTTGGTGGAGATGTCTTGAATTACACAGCAAAACGATTCTAACAATTCTTGACAATTCTTAACAATCCTTAAAACTTTGTATGACCACTACTATGGTATTTATAATAGTTACAATTCGAGAGGTCGACCACTGGAAGGGTCGACCTCTTCTAAAAATGGTGAATTCCATTAAATACACTATAATTGCCTTTGACTTCTAGAAATTGAACGAGCCACTCAACGCTCAGCATAACATATTAATATGAGATGTCAAGATATCAGTAGTTGGAGGCCACGAGGGTGAACAAAACCCATGTCGTTGATTCGCCCAACACAGGCTGTCGATATAACAACCGCCAACGCGCCCATGTTTTTAGTGCTGGATGCAGTGTCAGACGTAGTGCCGGATGAAGTACCGGACGCAGTGTCGGATGGAGTACCAGATGAGCTACTGGATGGAAAAACGCCTTGCGATTTTTACCTGTGAGACACAGATTGCACATTAGCTTCTCATAATCATTAAATCAAACTGAATTAAACTCAAAACCATCACAAAACATCAATTACACGTACCTAGTATAAGCTATGACTATTTGATATAAAAATCCTTCAAAACTTCTTCAAAATAGTTAAATACACGTATAATACCGGTCAAAAAGGATTTAATCAACATCATTAATTAACCAAATCACAAGCCCAACAATCACACATTAACTTTTTGTTGATGATATTTTCTGCAGTATTTTCTAGACAGTGGTAGAAGCTCGCATCCTCAAAAAGATACTTGATGTGTTCTATAAGGCCACATGTATGGTAATAAATATGGACAAGTCCAACATCATATTGAAAAATTTCTCATAGTTGGACAAAACACACATCAAAAACCTCTTACCTCCTCGGTATCTCCCTATTTTGGATGGTCTGAAATATATGGGCTTCTAGCTTAAGCCAGATTGTTACAGGAAAGAGGATTGGGCTTGGCTCATTAAGAAAATTGAGGCCCAAATCATGTTTGGGTCAACATGAATCTTTCCCAAGGAGGTAGGTTGGTCCTGATTGAGGCTGTCCTTGAGAGAATACTGGTCTATTGTAAATCAATCATGGCCATCCCGAAGGGGGTACTCCGGAAGATCAAGAGATTTTGCTTCCAATATCTTTGGGTTGGATTACACTTCCCAGAAAGAATTCTCCTAGCTTGATGGTCAAGAATCGCTATGCTAAAACAGTTGGGTGGCTGGGGATTAAAAGATATTTGGCCCTTCACAAAGGCCTTACAAAGAAGGAAGCTTTGGCGCTTGACTCAGGGAAACTCTTTGTGGGTCCAAGTCATGAACTCTAAATATTTTCCTGAAAAATCCATTGTTGAGTGGTTTAGGACTCCCAAAAAATCGAGTGCTAGATCCTTAGTATGGAAATCCTTTGTGTCATCCTTCGCTTTGGTTGGACCATGGACGACCTGGAAAGTGGGTGATGGAAGGATGGTGCGTTTCGAGGAAGATCCCCAGGTGGGTTCCCGAAACCATTTAATCTCTCTGCCCCCCTTATAGTGGCCCTCAGAGCCCGTGGCCTCCACACAATGGCATACACTTATGTAGGAATCCATCAATTGAGAGGTCATTCTGGATGGAAATCTACGGCGTTGTTGAACCTTCCATTTGATCTTGCCCAAGAATGGGACAATTTCTTAGACTTACTTTGTGGGAGCTATGTAACTATAAAATAGAAGGTGGAAGACTCCCCAGTTTGGTCCTATAACTTTGTTGACGAATCCTTCACTGTGAAGATGGGCTAGAAATCCTATAAAGAGACGCATTTCTTGGGAGGAGATTTAAAGTGGTGGTGGAAGCCGTTATGGAAATTTAAATCCCCTACCCATTGTAAACTCACCCTTTGGCTAGATCTAAACAACAAGCTTTTGACCTGGGACAATCTATTAAAGAGAGGATGGATTGACCCTGGTAGATGTCCTCTTTGTAAACTCTTCTCAAAATCCATTTCTCATATATTCATCTCTTGCTCCTATGCAGGTCATCTCACTATGGAAATTAGGCACAAGTTTGGGGCAAAGTCGGTCTGGAATGATTTTACACTAGAAGAATGTTACAGGAATTGGATCCATGACCAATTGGTCAAATTTTATGCAGGCCTCCCTAGCTTGTTGATCTCTAATATCTAGTGGGCTAGGAACCAGGCCATTTAAAAAAATAAGGATGTTCCTCCTACTATTACTGTTGCCATTACTTTTTCACAAGCAATTGCTTTCAAAGAAGACCTGGGCCTCAAAAAACCAAGGATTCCCATTCCTCCTACTAATGATTATGAAACCCCTTGGTGTTATTTTGATGGTGCTAGCCAGTGACACCCCCCCAGATGCGGGGTGGGGGTGGTTCTTTTCCTATCCCACAACTACTACATTCATATCCATTACGCCCTAGGTCCCGGAACAAACAATAGGGCTGAGCTCATTGGACTTTGGACTCTCCTTGAGGTTTCAAAGGAAAAAGGCATCCAAAGAATGTAGGTTTTTGGGGACTCCAAGCTGATTATAGACTAGGCTATGAATAAAGTCAACATTCAGAACATCAGGCTTGAACCCATCATGTGGGATATTAGATAAACCTTTAATTCTTTTCGTTGGCTATATTTTCACCATCTTCTGAGAGAACTAAACTCCAAGGTAGACGAACTATCAAAGGATGTTGTGCTGTTAAACCCGAGTACTTTTAGCTTATATGAATTTCATGATGGTGTCAAAACAGAGGCTATGGAGATGCACTTTTGAGAAACAAGTTTGGGCGCCTTCTTCTTTTTTATGACAAGGAAGAATAGTCAAAATGTCCCCAGTATATAAGGACAGAGTATAGAATTGGGAATAGTCGGTTAGAAAACACCTATAGAATATACTTTTGGATAAATGGATTGTGATGTTTTTGTAACAACAATCATATGAGCTATTTTTCTTCGGAAAAAAAAAAAAAATACATGTAAGTCTCAAATAAACCCAAGGTAAATGGTTTGGTTTCCTAAAAAATATAATAAAATAATAACTACAAATATATAAAATATAATTTAATAAACAACAACAACAACAACAACACCAATAATATAATTAATACAAATTAATCAATTGATTGATCAATTAAAAAATAATTAAATGAAATGAAATTATATATATGTTTTAAGGCAAAAATAAAAATAAGAACAATAATTTCTTATGATTAAAGTAAAAATAAATAATAAAGACATAAATTAATATTAATATTAAGCTCCCGCAGGGGTGTAGATCGATTGGCAAGTGCCGTGTAAATGGAAGGAAATATGTAAAAAGAGGTCTCAAGGTCAATTCTCACACCAATTTACTTGGAGGGCGTGCTTGCGAGCTGTGCGTTTCTCCCTAGGGGTTATAAGGCAGCCGACATGATTCGACCCCATGTCACACGAGTATGATACTGTCGTATTTACCGATTCCCCTTGTAAATATATATATATATATATATATATTAAGCTATAATTATAATTATAATTTGATTTTAAAAATAAATAAATAAAAAATCATAAAATTTAGATAGACTTTCTTAATTAAAAATTTAATTGTTTTAGCTGATTTGTATTATTAAAAGATTAAAAATCATATTTTCTCCTCACAAATAACAACAATGATTTGGAATAAAAATGAAGAAATTAAAGAATGATGCGGTATATTTAGAAGATTCTCTCAAGAATAAAAATTCTCATAAAAGTATTAAATATGAAAGAATAATTGAATCACATAAGAAGCTATCCCAACAATCATGTGCATCAAACATTTGTAATCATTGATTTATTTTTTTATGTATAATGAGAGACTTCAATTATCACATGAAATACTATTTTTCAATTGCTTTGTTGTTGCAAACAAGAAAACAAAATGAGACCCATTCCACACATAAGACACAATGACAAGGCCTAAAAGGTTGAGTGCAATTTTGTGATTATTTGCATTATTCTTACTTAACATTTCATATTTGTTGTGATGGTTATATTTTGATTAATTTACAATCGTCCATGGATTTTTTCTATCAAGTGCTAATGTACAAAGAGTCATCTCAACATTTGATTGACATTGGATTACATATGGGTTGTGTGTATAAGTTTGAGTATCAAGGATTAATTCAACAACTTGTATGTTATTTGACTTCCCCTATTTTATAATTAATGCAACAATACAAAACCTTTAATATATTTATATTTTATCATGGCATATAAAATTCATAAGAAACAAAGTATGTAGTTGAACCATTAGAAAATATGTTGAGAGATAGCATGAAGCATAACTTTGAAACAATGCATGATGTGTATGAATCACTCACTGCTATGATACAATTTTCGATTTACACAATCATGTATATTATATTATAAATGTATATATTCTCATTACACTTTATTTCTATTGTTTGTATATGGAGTATGAAGAGGTATAACAAAATCAAGTTATTATACCTGCCGATAGGCATGGTATATAGCTTTGAGTTACGTTTGACTTTCTATTAGTTCATGGTTGACCATAAAATATACACCCCTTTATCCAAAGTTTTAAAAAATAATTATTTTTCTTAAATTTTAAATCTCATTTATGTGATATCTTATTGGCCCAAAACTTTGAAGTCTTATTGCTGCCTTCATTTCCCCCAATGTAATTGTAATAAATATTTCTTGGTTTTTTATATATATTGTCAAAAGTTGGGGGGGCATCTTGTTAAATAAATAACCCTTTCTTTTTTGGCATGGATATGCATGTTTTTTTTTGTTGTTCTCATTTAATGGGTACCTTTTTTCTAGGCACATTTAAATAAAATAAAATAATATTTTGTAGGTAGGATTCAAATGGATGACAATTGTACTTTTTCTTTCACAATTATTTGAGTGTTAAAGTTAAAATAAAATAATATAATATTTTGTACAATTCAAAGTTGATGGCATTTGTATTTTTTTTTTCACAATTTTTTTAAGGGTTAAACTTAAATATAAGTTTTATTTTTATATTACAAATTTTAAGTGTTAACCTTAAATATAAGTTTGAGCGTTTTACAATATATAATCTAAATGTTATATGAAATTGGGTTTTTTTAAGATCATTCAAAATAATGTGAAGGGATATTGGGTATTATACCTGCCGCTTGTGGTGGTATATAGTATTGGATATGCTATTGATCGTCTATTAGCTAGGGTTTGACCAAAATAGTTTTGAGCATTTTTAAAGGTATAACATTACAATTTGATTTTTTTAATTATTTTAAAACATTTTTCTAAATTGTGATTAGTTGTTCAAATGCATCTCTTATTGCCGCAGCTACGTAAGGATCTTCAACGATTGTGGAAGGATCTTCAACGTCCTTTAATGAGATGAGGCTCAACGTCCTTTAATGAGATGACGCTTGCCTGCCATATTCAACAAATGAATTTGTTATTCATCTCGACACATGCGGTGGATTCAATACAACTATTGTTTTATTTTATTATGCCTGCATAGCGGCAGGTATACACTGCCATGCAACCTTGTTCAACAAAACATTGCAAATAATGAAAGTAAAATATTTCCCTACAAGAGATGAAGAAATGAGGCTTACAAGAAGCTCGAGCAATGACAATAGTTGAAGAGATGAATGTCAATCAATATAAGTGAATGTTACAAGTTTTATATTTTGGAATGATTATTTGTAAAAAAATAGACATTTTGTTTAATGTGGAAATATTGTCGGGCAATTAATATGATGATGGTTTACCAATAATTGTAACAATTATTATTGACATTTTGATTATTGTGGACCTTTATGTTGTCCCATTTGTGTGGCAAAGGATCCCTTATTCATATATAATAAAATGAATTTATTATTCTATTGCAATATTCAATGTTGTAAAATGTTATATTGAAATGATTTCCATATGCCAAAGATTTACATTATTACAAATGTGTAATCAATTCAACATTAAAACAAATCATATCAATGCATTGTATTCAATTGAACAAAATGGTGTGCTGCATTCATATTTACACAATAACACTTTTTAATTATTGTTAAGCACTGATGCATTTAAATGATTGCTACCCACCAACGCAATGCATATGTATTAATGCATCAACACTAATAAAAATAATAAAATCCTAGGTGCTCCAAACGACAGAAATAACATCATCTATTTCAACGATATTGTTATCGTTGTTATTACTATTATCATTATTGTTACCAACACTTCACACACACACACAAACACCAATGTTGATGAATTGATGATATGCACAAGTGCTTTTAAAATATATAATATGCATCATTCCTTTTAAAATATATGATAAGCATCAGTTCTTTCAAATATATATGGTATGCACATCGTCGATTTAAAATATATAATAAACATTGGTGCTCTCAAAATATATAATATGCACCAATCCATATCAAATAGTTGTGCATTGGTGCGACCTACTATTCGAAGCACATGGGGGGGGAACCTCTATTAGAAACTTTGGCTACCCATAATTTTTAGTTATAGTGAACATTTGGTAAAACCTCTGCTAAAACCTTCGTTGTCAATAATAGAGGTTTTAGAGAAGGCTATTTTTTAATAATTTTTTTGAATCTTGTAACATTAAAAACCTCTGCTGAGTGGTGTTTTAATTGTAGTGATTGTTGGGTTATTGAACACCCTCAATTGGAGAAACACATACTACCATATGCTTAGATACCCATCAATACAATGTTTTGGGAAAAAAGGTGGAAAACCCTACAAACATAAGCCTAGAAGGTAAGGAAGCAAGGGAATGGTATGAGTTCATCGAAAATTGAACTTATGTTGCTTCAAGCTAAGGAATGAAGAAGATAGGCTAGTGTGTTCAAAAAATGCAATGGGAGGATGATATACTTCTTGACTTGGTTATTTCACCATGTGTTTTGGAAGGGAAGGGGGAAATCCAAATGATGGTGGTCCAAGATTTACAAGGTTAGGGCCCCTCTCAAGACTAGGTTGTTCATGTGATTATCCTTATCAAACAAGGTTCTTACTTGGGAAGTGTTACTAAGAAGAGGATGGCAAGGTCCAAGGTGGAAAAACTATAGTGGGACTGTCTCCCATTTTTTTCCTTTGAATTTTTTTTTTTTTTTTTTT